>PISX010006514.1:75129-96884 GCA_004024625.1 Mellivora capensis | reverse complement strand
TCCCACATCGGGCTCCTTGCTCAGCAGGGAGCCTGCTTCTCCCTCTGCCTCTGCCTGCCACTCTGTCTGCCTGTGCTCGCTCGCTCTCTCTCCCTCTCTCTGACAAATAAATAAATTTTAAAAAAAAATTAAAAAAATTAAAAAAAAAAAGATTTTATTTATTTATTTGACAGATTACAAGTAGGCAAGAGAGGCAGGCAGGGAGAGAGAGGAGGAAGCAGGCTCTCTGCAGAGCAGAGAGCCCGATGTGGGGCTCGATCTCAGGACCCTGGGATCATGACCTGAGCCGAAAGCAGAGGCTTTAACTTACTGAGCCACCCAGGCGCCCTCTTTTTTTTTTTAAGATTTTATTTTTATTTATTTGACAGAGAGAGAGATCACAAGTAGGCAGAGAGGCAGGCAGAGAGAGAGGAGGAAGCAGGCTCCCTGTTGAGTAGAGAGCCCAATTCAGGGCTCGATCCCAGGACCCTGGGATCATGACCTGAGCCGAAGGCAGCCGCTTAACCAACTGAGCCACCCAGGCACCCTTCAGAATCTGTTTCTTGGTTTGTCTTTTTTTCTCCTTTGTTTTGTTTCTTTTTCTTTCTTTCTCTCTTTCTTTTTTAAGATTTTATTTATTTATTTGACAGAGAGAGACACAGCAAGAGAGGGAACACAAGCAGGGGAAGTAGGAGAGGGAGAAGCAGGCTTCCCACCAAGCAGGGAGCCCGATGGGGGGGCTTGATCCCAGGACCCTGGGATCATGACCTAAGTCGAAGGCAGACACTTAACCGACTGAGCCACCCAGAGGCCTCTTGTTTGTTTGTTTCTTAAAGTCCACATACGAGTGAAAGCATATAGTATTTGTCTTTCTCTGACTGACCTATTTACTTAGCGTAATATGGCCTAGGTCCATCTGTGTTGTTGCAAATGGCAAGATTTCATTTTTTTTTATGGCTGAATAATAATAATACGCCGTATATATATATATCACACATGGGAATGATATATTGTATGGGCTGCTTCCATACTTTGGCTATTGTAGATGCTGCTGTAAACCTTGGGGGTGTATGTGTCCCTTTGAATTAGTGCTCTTGTATTCTTTGGGTAAATACCCAGGAGTGCAATTACTGGATGGTAGGCTAGTTCTATTTTAACTTTTTTTTTTTTTTTCTATTTTAACTTTTTGAGGAACCTCCGTACTGTCTTCCACAGTGGCTGCACCAACTTGCATTCCCACCAGCCATGCAGAACAGTTCCCCTTTCTCCACATCCTGGCCAACACCTGTTGTTTCTTGTCTTGTTGATTTTAGCCATTCTGACAGGCATGAGGTGATCGCTCATTGTGGTTTTGATTTGTGTTTCCCTGATGCTGAGTGATGCTGAGCATCTTTTCATGTGTCTGTTGGCCATCTGGTGTCTTCTTTGGAGAAATGTCTGTTCGTGTCTTCTGCCCATTTTAATAGGATTACTTTGGGGTGTCACGTTGTGTGAGTTCTTTATATGTTTTGGATACTAACCCTTTATTCTCTATTAATTGCAAATATCTTCTCCCATTCAGTAGCTGAGCATGGAGCCTGCTTGAGATGCGCTCTCTCTCTTCCTCCATGCCCCCCTCCCATTCTCCTATTCCCTTTCTTTCAAAAAAAAAAAAAAAGGGGGGGAGGGGGGAGGGAAATTCTCAGATATGCTGCAACATGGATGAACTTTGAAGACATTCTACTGAATAAATAAGCCAGTCACAAACAGACAAATACTGTACAGATTTCACTTACATGAGGCATGTAGAGTAGTCACATTGATAGGGAGAGAAAATAGAGCAGGGTTCCCAGGGGGCGTTAGTGTGTGGTGGGTGCTGAGTTTCCGTTTGGAATGATGAAACGGTTCTGGAGATGGATGGCAGTCGTGGCCGCAGGGCAGTGTGAACGTACATAATGCCACCAAACCCTACTCTTAAATCTGGTTAAAACAGGACACCTGCTGGGTCAGTCAGTGGAACGTGCAACTCGTAGTCTCGGGGGTTGTAAGTTCAAGCCCCATGTTCAGTGTTGAGATGAATAAAATTTTTTTTTAAATTTTTAAAGGATTTTATTTATTTATTTGAGAAAGAATGAGTGAGAGAGAGAGCATGCAAGAGGAGAAGGTCAGATGGAGAAGTGGACTCCCCAAGGAGCTGGGAGCCCGATGCGGGACTCGATCCTGGAAGTCCAGGATCATGACCTGAGCCGAAAGCAGTTGCTCAACCAACTGAGCCACCCAGGCGCCCTAAAATTTTTTATTAAATGGCTAAAATGGTAAATCATTTTATGTATATTTTACCACAGTAAAAAAATGCCATGTTGCACCAACAGTACACACAGTATGATTCCACTTACACATATATATGTGTAAACTAAAATCTGGAACAAAACCTACCCAACAGTACTATACCTGGGTAGTGTCATTTTTAGTTTCTTTATATCTGCATTTATCACTTTTCTACAATAAAATTTTTATATTGTTTAAAGATTTATTTATTTATTTTTAAAAAGATTTTATTTATTTATTTATTTGACACACAGAGAAATCACAAGTAGGCAGAGAGGCAGGCAGAGGCAGGCTCCCCGCAGAGCAGCGAGCCCGATACAGGGCTCGATCCCAGGACCCTGAGATCATGACCTGAGCCAAAGGCAGAAGCTTAACCCACCGAGTCACCCAGACTCCCCAAGATTTATTTATTTTAGAGAGAGAGCACAGCGGAGAGGGGCGGATGAAGAATGAGTGAGAGAGGATCCCAAGCTGACTTCCCACTGAGCGCGGAGCCTGAAGCAGGGCTCGATCCCACACTCCTGAGATCACAACCTGAGCCGAAACCAAGAGTCAGATGCCCAACCCACTGTGCCACCCAGGCACCCCTAAAATTTTTATTTTATAATAAAAGCAGCTATTTTTTTTAAACTATGTCCATATAACAATATTCTTCAGAAAGGAAGTACTAATACTACAACATAGATGAACCTTAAAATCATGCTGAGTGAAAGAAGCCAGTCACAAGAGACCACATATTGTATAATTCCTTTTATAGGAAATGTCCAGAATAAGCAAGTAGAGACAGAAAGTAGATCATGGGTTGGCTGGGGGCTGGGGCGAGTGTGTGGGATTGCTAAGGGGTATAAGGTTTCTTTGGGGAGTGATGAAAATGTTCTAAAATTGACTGACTGTAGTGATGTTTACACAGCTCTACTAAAAACCATTGAATAGAAAATTTCAAATAGGTGACACGTGTGGTATATGAATTATATCTCAATAAAGCTGTTAGAAGAAAGACCGTATTTTCAGACTTTTGGGGTTTTGTCTCAATTGGAAACCTTTGTTGTTGTTTTTTAAGATTTGATTTATTTATTTGATAGAAAGCACAAACAGGGAGGCAGGCAGAGGGAGAGGGAGAAGTTGGCTCCCTGCTGCCGAGGAGGGAGCCAGATGCAGAACTCGATCCCAGGACCCTGGGATTATGACCCAAGCCGAAGGCAGACGTCTAACGGACTGGGCCACCCAGGTGCTCCCATTGAAAACCTTTGGGAGTAACTTTTTACAGAATGCTTTTCTAAGCCACTTAATGAAAATGCAAAGCCAAAGACCTCCGCTAGGCAATTTTCAATGATATCAGCAAACCAAAGACCAAAGAAAAGACAAAACAACATCCAAATGCTTTCCTTCCCACTCTGTCTTTTTGCCAAGCATGCTACTATTTACTGTTTTGCAAACTATACTGGAAAGAGAAGCCACCTCTCCCGCTGGAATCAAGTGACTACGGGAAGACGCAAATTGAATTCTTGGCAGGTCCTGTTTCTTTAGAATGACCCCTTGGAGGGTCATCAAATACCTGTTTCTCCTGAGACCCAGGTCAGGTACCCTTTGGTTCAAACAAAATGAAACAAAGCAGAAGGCATCATTAAACCGATTTTAGGGGGCTCCAGTGAGACGTAAACCCTGGGCTCACATCCCAGCACGTGAAACCAGCTCCCTGCCCCCTTCCTGTCTCTCCTTTCCCTGGATTATACCTGGAAGGAACTAAACATTGCCTCTTGTGTTTCTGATACAACTGAGGCACAAGTTCTAAAGACTACGCTCAGCAGAATTCACTGGTGTCCTGCAGATGACTTAGGCCTCTGTTCTTCAGTCTGTGGAACGGAGCCAGAACTGAGGAAGAACAACACTTCCTTGAAGAATAGTAGCAACCTCTTTCACCAGATACCTTGTGTAATGAACTGTGAAAAAGTTATGATAGGTTATCCTATGGGAGGAAAAGTAGAAAGACCTATCCCCACGCCCCCCACACCTGAACAGTCACAGTTCAGAATTTCCCACCTGAATTGGGGGACACCGATGAGGGGAGCCCAGGAGACAAGGCTACCCAAGGAGGAGCTCCTTGTCAGCAGAGCCTCCCAGACTGGAAGGAGTGGACGGCTCCATAGAGTGACTTTGGGATTCTCACCCAGAAAAACTGCCCTTTCGGGACCCGTATGCATCCACAGGATGTAAGGAAACACTTGACCAGTGAAGAAACCAAACAAGACAATTCGAGTAGATACTTGGTTTCTGGTGAGCTTACCTTTTCCAGAATGCGTCAGGACTCTTCTTCGCTCATGCATATCCCTGTTCGCTCCTGAGTGAATATGGACTGTGTCCATTAGTCACTGTACCGCAGGTAGAGAGCCTTGCTCTCCAGTTAGCAGGTGAGTCGGATAGTCCTCGGTTTATTGATACAGTAAAATGAGGATTTCTGCCTGGGTTTTTGGCAATTCAGAGCTGAGGACTTTTGGTAGGTATTTCTAGTGGAATTAAGTAAAATCGTGTTGTAATACATTTGATTACCCTCTTTTGAGAACCTCGCTCTCTCCGTGCAGGCTCAGGGCCAGGGCTTCTCCAGCCAGTCTGCCCACCTGGCCTCTCCAGCAGAACAGCCAGATTTCTGACCACAAGCAGGAAGCTGGAACGGCCATTCTCTTGGTTAAAGGGACCCACGGGTCAGCTCAGGTGCCCAATGAGGGGAGGGCACGCTGGGGGGCCTGGTTCCCTGGGGGCCATCGGTGTAACCGACTACCACAGTGCCTTGGACAAGTAAGTGACTTTATCTCTCCAGGCCTCATTCCATTGTATTAAATGACAGTTATATCGTAACCTACTTGATCAGATTGTAATGCATGAAGAGAGAAATAGCCAGTCCAGAACAAAGCTGGCCGAATGGTCTTAAAAGACCCCTTAGTTTTTTTGTTAGTTTGTTTTAATTTTTTTTTAAGTTTTTTTATTTATTTGACAGAGAGACACAGCGAGAGAGGGAACACAAGCAGGGGGAATGGGAGAGGGAGAAGCAGGCTCTCTGCCGAGCAGGGAGCCAAACGTGGGGCTTGATCCCAGGACCCTGGGATCATGACCTGAGTTGAAGGCAGACACTTAACAGCTGCGCCACCCAGGCACCCCAGTTTAAATTTTTTAAAAGATTTATTTATTGGGCTGCCTGGGGGGCTCAGTTAGTTAAGCATCTGCCTTCAGCTCAGATGTTCCCAGAATCCTGGGATCGAGCCCCACATCGGGCTCCCTGCTCAGCAGGGAGTCAGCTTCTCCCTCTCCCTCTACCTGCTGCTCCTCTGAATCTCTCTGTCTCTCAAATAAATAACATCTCTTTTTAAAAAAATAAATAGGGATGCCTGGGTGGCTCAGTTGGTTAAGCGGCTGCCTTCGGCTCAGGTCATGATCCCAGCGTCCTGGAATCGAGTCCCACATTGGGCTCCTTGCTCAGCACGGAGTCTGCTTCTCCGCCTGCCACTCTGCCTGTGCTCACTCTCTCTGACAAATAAATAAAATCTTTAAAAAATAAAAATAAATAAATAATAAAGATTTATTTATGTATTGGAGAGTACACACAAGGGACTGGGGCAGAGGGGGAGAGAATTTGAAGGAGACTCTGCACTGAGCATAGAGCCCATCGTGGGGCTTGATTTCAGGTACGTGAGACCATGACTGGAGCTGAAATCAAGGGTCAGACACTCAGTCAATTGAGCCACCCAGGTGCCCCGAAGGTGGTGGATTTTTAAAAAAATGTCTTCCAAAAGGGCAGGATACAGAATTTATACTTACAGTAGGGTTACACCCAAAACATGTTATATAGAAAACAGATCAGAAAGAAATGTACGGGGCGCCTGGGTGGCTCAGTGGGTTAAAGCCTCTGCCTTTGGCTCAGGTCATGATTTCAGGGTCCTGGGATTGAGCCCCGCATTGGGCTCTCTGCTCAGCGGGGAGCCTGTTTCCCTTCTTCTCTCTCTGTCTGCTTCTCTGCCTACTTGTGATCTTTGTCTGTCAAATAAATAAATAAAATGTTTAAAAAGAAAGAAATGTACCAAAATGTTAATAGCAGCTTCCTTTGGTTATTTGGTCATTATTTCGTAATTATTGGTTATTTTTTTTCCTTTTTTCTGGCCCATTCACTTTTAAGCCTTAGAGGGCCTGTATGCCTGTGGTAGTGGTTATTTTGCACGTGTGTAATGATGAGTAGTTACCATTTACAGAATAACCACTACCTACTAGTCTCCAGTTAATACTACCTGCACTTTTCTCCCTTATTCTCACAACCTGCTGAGAGAAGCACCATAATTATCCTTCATTTTACTAACATTGCAGGTGTTTAGGGAACTTTCCAGGATCACACAGACAATAAGCTGGTGTCCCTGCTCCAGAATGATGGTGGCAGGCCCAGTCTGTCTATAGGAGGAGCACCAAGCTTCACAAAGGCTCTCTCAACAAAGCTTCTACATGGTGCCTGTTCATTCGTTTAAAAATATAGAAACCGCTAACATTGAAAAGAGTGGCACGAGGACATTGTTAGTTACTCCCACCTTCTTTATACAGTTCTGTTTGAATGGAATATGTTGTCTTTTTCAAATTAAAAATAATCACACATCAAATTTGACTGCATCGATAGTGTACTTGTCTCCAGATCATGATAGGAATTACTTGGACTGTAGCAACTGCCAGGGATCCACAACTGAGAACTCATGTCATCGAGCCTCTGTGGGTGTTCTCTGCTCTTGTGAATCCTCTGTACCTGTCGACACCGGGCTCCTCCGGTCCATGGTCCTTTCCAGAATCACTCCAGTGAGTCTGCCAATGTCCCTTCCTCTGCATCCCCAAAACACACTAGCCTCGATCCAACAATTTGCTGCCGATCATATATTGTCCCTGGTTGAGTCCACCCATATTTATTTATCTAAGACATTTATTTTAGAGGGAAAGAGAGCAGTGAGAAGAGAGAGCAAGGGGAGTGTGAGAATTCCACGAAGACTCCCCATCAGCAGGGAGCCAGATGGGCTCAATCTCACGACCCCTCGATCATGACCTGAGCTAAAACCCAAGTGCTGGGTACTCTGGGCCCCCAGGCGCCTCAACTAATATTTAGTACATGCATTTTACGTGCGGGATGGAGTGCTCTCCAGGGGCTTCTTGAGAGGAGAGTCTACCCGTTGGTTGCAGGTATTCTTGGATTCGTGGTGTACCTGGCATGAGCAAACACACTCTGTGTTTTGGTATTAATAACCAACTCTTGGCGTGTTCCCTGCCCCTCCCCCCACTGGTCCTGGAACTTGTTCTTTCTCCCACCACCTCAGCTCTTGGGTTCTAAACCTCCCCCTGGGTCTGTGTCCAGCAGCCACGCTGCGACTCCGTCGATCACTAGCGCTTTAATGTCCTCAAGGTTATTTGCTGCCTCCTCCAGCTTCTTGTGTAGGATTCTTCTTCTTCCTCTTCTAAAGCATAATTTCCTCCCAAACTGTGTTTATGGATTTTTGTCTATATTTAGCTCTTGGCTTTTTTTTTTTTAAGATTTATTTTTTTTAATTTATTTAAATTTAAATCTCAAATTTTTTATTTATTTGAGAGAGTGAGCACAAGCAGGGAGAGAGGGAGAAGCAGACTTCCTGCCAAGCAGGGAGCCCGACTCAGGCATTGATCCTGGGACCCTAGGATCGTGACCTGAGCCAAAGGCAGACCCACCGATGCACCTCTAAAGACTTTATTTTTAGGGGCGCCTGGATGGCTCAGTGGGTTAAAGCCTCTGCCTTTGGTTCAGGTCTTAATCAAGCCCCGCATCGGGCTCTCTGCTCAGCAGGGAGCCTGCTTCTTCTCTCTCTCCCTGCCTGCCTGTCTGCCTACTTGTGATCTCTGTCTGTCAAATAAATAAATAAAATAAGATTTTATTTTTAGGTAACCTCTATACCCAACATGGGGCTTGAACTCACAACCCTGAGATTGAGAGTCCTGTGCTCTACTAACTGAGCCAGGCAGGGCCCTTAGCTCTTAGCTTTCTATTCCCCTCTCCCCATCAGTTTTCATCTTGCTCCTCACCTGCTGCTTTCCTCTGGGGGAACACATACGATCTCTGTCTCTCTGTCTCTTTCTCCTCACCCCTCTCTCTCACACAGACACACACTCACAAAACTTTTCTTCCAACAAAGTAAATTTTTCCCTAAAGTCCTTTATATATTGAGAGCTCTTAACTGGCTCTGCTACATCTTCCTAAGTAACAGAATAACCTCACTCAAATGACTTTGAATAATAAAGAAATGGCCTGTCTTCAGGCTGGGGGTTGTGCATTTTGGGCAAGTTACAAGGGACCTGGGTCCCTCCCCTCTCCTCAGCCTGCCTTCCTCAGCGTGGCAGCTTATCCTTGAGAAGGAGCGAGCTCTTCTCACAGTGACTGATGGTGACCTCGTCTACGCATCCAGACATCAGAATGTCCAGGGGAGGGAGCCACCCTCTTCCACCTCACCTCAGTGAGGACCTCTTTTCTGAAAGACAATGGCAGACTTCCCCTCAAGCCTCATGGGCCAGGACTGGGTCACATGCTGAGTCCTAACCTGTGTGCCACCAGGGGAATGGGATCGCCACGACTGGCTTCGATCAGTGGTACCAGGTACTGACCACCTACCTCGTGGGTGTGGAGTGGCCTGGGGAGCTTTAAACACTCGTGATGCCTGATGCCCACCACCTCATGGTCTGCTTAAGTTGGGTGGGGATGTGCCCCGGGCATAGGGATTTTAAAAATTCCTAATGTGTAGAGAGTGGGGAAGGGGTGAATAGCAGGGGGGGGAAATGGGGCCGTGGAGGTGGGGAATGACTGTTGGACTGGCAAAAAAAAAAAAAAAAAAAAAAAAATCACCTCCTGAAAGCAAAGTCTGTCCATTCATTCTTTCATTGATTCATTCCTCGTTCAGCAAGCATTTATTGCATTCCCACAATGTTCAGGAGATGAGAATTAAAGGGCACTCTCAGGGAATGCGGAAAACCTATAGGTCCCATAAAATAGAAGCAGTACACTCCTTTGGGCAGACCCAATCTCAAGTTGTGGTGCTTGATTAGGGAAGAGCAGGCTGGATTTCAGCCCTGGCTGGGCATCCTTGTGGAGTGTACAGACTCATTAGCTGTACACGGGGGACTAAAGAATACAAAGACAAACAGAACATGGTCCCTGCCTGCTAGGATCTCAGTCTAAAAGAAACACACAGGAAAGCTTTGGAGAGTCTGTCAAGTTGATCTGAGGTGGCCAAAGTCAGCAGAGGGCATCTAAAAGTTCTACCATTAGAATAAATTGTTCACAGCTTTATAGGAGACAAATGCTTTTTATTTGGCTAGTCTAAGTAGCAGAGCAAATGTATGTGCATATTCTTACAGAATGCCATCCGGCTAGCACTAACTCATTATAAAGTTACTTGAGACCTTTTTTCTTTTAGACACACACACACAGTTCACAGCATTGTGTTACTTTCTTTCCCCTGCTAGGAGAGTCCCTTTCGCGTGTGCATTTTTAGCCAAGGAGAACCGGCTGTGCTGTGCACCCCGAGCCAATGAGCCTGGGCACGGGCCTCCTACTGCGTGAGCTCTCCGCCAATGAAAATCCTGCCTTCTCCTTGGCTGGATGGGTTCTGGAAAGAGGTTCACGGCTCTGTGCTTTCTCTTTCTGCATCTGTTTTGTTTCTGGCAAGTGGTTCTGACCTACAATGGCCGGCGTTGGAAGGAGAGGGGCTGGCCCTGGGTCAAAGGGGAAGTATCCTGTTGGATTGCAACAGAGACTGAAGGGGTCCTTGAGGTAGCCCTCTGGGAAGGGAAGATAGTCAGGGGCGTAAGGACTGCTTCGGACTCAGTGAAGGAGATCAGGAATGTTGCCGCAGTCCAAGGAGCTGGCAGGAAGGAGCTGTTTACAGCACACCCGTGGCCACAGGGGATGTGGAGAGAAAGGCCCGGCAATCACAGGTTGCTGACGCTGGGAGCACAAGCGGGGACCTCCACTAAGAGGGAGCACTCCCGGAAATGAGTTGCCTGACACTCTTCTTTCTAGGAGTGCTAAACAGGATATGCATGATCTTTTGCTAGCTGATCTTTTCAGACTTAGCAAGAATGCTAGTTAACAAGAGTCTGAAGAAAGAGGAGGAGGAGGAGGAGTAAAAGAAGGCCGAGAAGCTGAGTTTTGACAGGGATTGAGAGCTGGTGAGGAAATCTGAAAAAGCAGGTCAGCCTCCCAGGCTGGAGCTCGGGCAGCAGATTTTGGCTCAGGACATTACAGCCAAATTTGTTACCAACCAGCTGAGTGACCTTAGGAGGTAGGAAAACCGGGACCATTCAAGCAGTCCTAGTTTGACCAGCGCTCAAGGCACGCTGTGAAAAGGGTGTTTATGCAGGCTGGGAGGCGGGGCTAGATCTGGGGTCCTTCAACCTTTGGGGTCAGGTGCCCCCGGAGAACCCAAAGAAAGGTAAAGACCCTTCTTTTGCTCTGAAGAACTCACATGTCCGTTGTTATTTACAGCAGCACAATAAATCACCCCCAAGAACTTGTATATCCTATAGATGCTACATGTTGTATTAATTTTCTGTAAGATATATTTGATGTATTGTACACACTATAGTTTATCTCACTGTTTCTGTGGGTCAGGGATTCGGAAGCCACTTAGCTGGGTGCTTCTGGCCCGTGATTCACGGAAAGGGAAGTCATGAACCTGACCAGGGATGCGGTGGCTTTCAACGGGGGCGGCGGGGTTTGAGGGGGGACATTTGGTATTGTCACCAAGGGGTGGGTGTGTGTACTCTTGGCATCAGTGAGTGGAGGCCAGGAGCCCCATAAAACCCCCAGCAGTGCCCAGGAGAGCCACCCTCTGTCCCTTAGAAAAATTATCCAGCCCCAAATGTTTGTAGTGCCAAGGTTGAGAACCCCGACCCACAGGCCCGACTGAGTCAGGCAGATCTCCTTCTGGGAGGTTTGCTCATGCGGCTGCTGAGGCTGCCGGCGTCTTCACGACCTGGTGGCTGGCTTCTGCAGAGTGAACTAAGACAGAGGCCAGGGAGGCAGCCACACTGCCTTTTAGGCCCGATTTTTCTAGAATCCATTCACGGAATACCATCTACATTGAAGGGAAAACAAATTAGCTCTTACTGTTCGAGGGGAAAACCACCAACGAATTTGTGGGCACGTTTTAAAACCAACACACTCACAGCAGAAGTTTCCATGTCGAAGTTGAGATGGCCCAGATCCCGATGGCTGTCCACAGAGGAATCCGTGCGTTAAATACCCTGAGGTCCCGTCCAGCTCCAACAACAGATGTGCTCTCACAACCTGTGATCAGAAAATCCACAAGGACAGGTAACACCGCCAGATCCAAGCCCTGAGGGCATTCCTCCAGCCGTGGCTTGCCCTGGCCTCCATGCCCCTGCTCTCCCCACCCCTCCCCACCATCTGTGTGCTCCATCTGAGGTTCTTGCCATTCACTGCCAGGCTCGGTTTCCTTCTACAGCGGAGCAGAGGTGCTGAGCGCCTAACCTTTGCCGATTGAGGGCTTGAAGCTTCCAGATGGCCCCCCGGGCTGACACGGGGTCAGCAGGCCTGCCCTTGTGGCTAAGAGGTGGTTCTAAGGGTCTGGGCCCACAGCCACTCACCCATCCTCTGAAGCCTTATTTCATCTCAACCTGGTAACTTACTTGCTTTCCATTAAGTACGAACTGTTTCCAAATTGGTGGTTCCAAGAGGGTTTCTTGGACTAACGAAGAACAGAATATATTTTCATATCTGACTTAGGTGCTTTTTCAAGATTTTTTTTAAAAAAGATTTTATTTATTTATTTGAGAGAGAAAGCACTAGTGGAGGGAGGAGCAGAGGGAGAGGGAGAAGCAGACTCCCTGCTGAGCAAGGAGCCCTACATGGGGCTCGATCCCAGGATCATGGGATCATGACCCAAGCCAAAGGCAGACACTAAACCAGCTGAGCCACTCAGGTGTCCCTCAAGATTTTCTACAAAATCATTTCTTTCTTTCGAAGATTTTAAAGTTATCTCCACACCCAACAGGGGCCTCGAACTCACAACCCTGAGAGCAAGTCGCTCGCTCCCCTGACAGCCAGCCAGGCACACCTGAAGTCGTCTCTTTTTATTTATTTATTTATTTGTTTGTTTGTTTGTTTATTTATTTATTTAATTTATTTATTTGTCAGAGAGCACAGGCAGGCAGAATGGCAGGCAGAGGCAGAGGCAGAGGGAGAAGCAGGCTCCCTGCTGAGCAAGGGGCCTGATGTGGGACTCCATCTCAGCACCCTGAGGTCATGACCTGAGCCGAAGGCAGCCGCTTAACAGACTGAGCCACCCAGATGTCCCCTGAAGTCATCTCTTGCTAACAATTTTCTCTTTAGACCAGAGAGGGAGGTGCTTTCAGGCTTCAGGAGGTGACAAGGCTTCCTCAGTCTGGTGGTTTGAGAGATCAAAGGGGAAAGCTCTGGAAGGGACTTGGTCACCTGTGCTCGAGCACCTGGGGCAAAACACCAAAGGAGCAGTGGTAATGCACTGGGTCCCGTGTCTTTCTTCCCTGGCCCTGAGGTGGCACCGGGCTGATGTTCCCCCACCCCTGGGTCACCACTGGCCACAGCAGGGGCAGTGGAGACAAGGGATGGGCTCAGGCACCAGCGTCCATGTGAGGGGCTGGCAAAGCAGCATGTCCCTGGACGGGCATCCCTCCACAGCTGGAAACGGACGAGGAGTCCACTGCCGGGACACAGGTGCCACCACAGTCTCTCACCCAGGAGTCAAAGCCCTGTGTCCTTGCTGCAGGGCTCAGCCCTGCTCCCTGGCCACACCCAGGCCCCGACGGGCTCACTGGACACACAGCACTCCTAAAGGGAGATGGCCTGGGTTTTCAACCACCTTCTTGGGGGGCGCTGAGAATAGGGACTAAGGGGAAGGGGGCTCTTCTGGGAACCCCCATCCTGGACATCCTGCTGCTCAGCACACCCTTGTCTGGGCCAGACCGCAGTCTTCTTTCCAGTGCGGGGCCCTCCAGCTGCCTCCTCCCCTCTATGACCCCTGGGGGACTGAGGACTTGGCCCATAGACCCCTGCTTCCCTCTTTCTTGCTCCTCTTAAGGGCAAACAAATCCACCCTTCTTTACCGCAGGAGTGTCCTGCTTATCACAATGGTGCAGGAACTGTTGACAGTCAGGGCCTAGGTAGGGACATTCCCTCGGCCACCCCAGAAGCTTGCCAGGGCTTACAGTGGGGACCCCGCTCTTGCTCAGCCCTCCCTAACCCCAAATCAGACAGAGAGCTCACCGATTCCCGATTCACCGATTCGGGGTTCACCCAGCCAACCGGTCCCGCGGAAGTGCAGAAAAATCTGTCCCATGGGCAGTGAGGCCCCCCACTGCCCGGGCGTGAGGCCTGGAGGAGGTGTTCTGGGGGCACCAGGCTGGCAGCCATCCTTCAGGCTTGTGATCCGGGGAGTGAGGGCCAGGAGCTTCTTGGAAGGCAGCCCTGGCCAGTGTGGAGATGCTGGGGGCCGGCTCACAGAGGTCAGGCCCCGGGGAACCCCGGCAGAGACACAGCGACATGTCTTGGGCCGGCCCTGGGGAATCCTCGGGAAGGATGAGGGGTGGGGGGCACCTGGGACCAGGGCTCCTCTGTGGCCCGCAGCAGGGATGAGGACAGTGCGGCTGGAAAGCAGAGATACCCCCCTCCAACCATATTAAAAACATTCCTTATTTCTGTGACCTCATTGTAAAGCCTTCTTATGAAAAATAGGTGCGAAAAACCCAAAAGAGAAATAATCCCCCATGAGTCAACCACCTAGACACACTGCTACTTTTGCATTTTTGAGGTTTTCTTCTTAAGCATTTTTTCTAGGCACAGAGCTTTTACATTTTTTTCCCTCACAGAATTGCACTATGTTGCAGATTTTTAAAATGTAAGACACAGTATCAAAGAAATTTTATTTTATTTATTTAAATTTTATTTATTTATTTATTTTTAAAGATTCCATCCATTTATTTGACAGAGATCACAAGTAGGCAGAGAGGCAGGCAGCAGGGGGTGGGGGGGCAGCAGAGAGCCCGATGTGGGGATCAATCCCAGGACCCCGAGATCATGACCAGAGCCAAAGGCAGAGGCTTAACCCACTGTGCCCCCCAGGCACCCCTCAAAGAAATTTTAAAATGAATTTCAATTTTAATAAAACTAATCACGTTGTTGGAGTGATAAGCAAGTACAGTGGTTGAACAGTTTGAACCCCCTGAGGGACGGGGCAGAACCGCTCAGTGGCCCTTGAATGTGGGGGGAACATGGTCCTCGTTGCCGTGGCCACACGCCAGCAGCTGTGTACCAGGCACTGATCTAAGAACTTCACGCCTATTAACTCATGACAATGAGATAAAAGAGACCCGTCTGTCCCTGGAACAGCTCTGTGAGCAGGTGCTGCAGGCTCTACTTTCCAGATGAGGAAAGGGGTGCACAGAGGTCAGTGAGCCGCCCCAGGGCTCACGGACAGTTGAGTGGGGGTCCAAGCTCAGGCAGTCAGGCAGAGACAGCGCTCACCCCCAGGCACCGGCTTGGGGGCTCACCAGATCAGGCCCCCCCCAACTTCAAGCTACAAGGGGGTCAGCATGGGGTCCTGGTAACTCCTGCGTTTGCTCAAAGCCCGTGCTGGGGAGCCTATGGGCAAGAAACAGGGGCTTGGGCTTGATGAAAGACAGGGTCTGGAGCTGGTCTTTTCTCCCCCTTGAGATGGGCTCACGTGGCTTCTCTGGAAATCTTCCAGACACCTCTGCCCTCTTTGGGGCATGAGCTTTGGTGACTCCCATGAGCTCATGACGCAGAGTCCAATCTGGCCGCTGAGGTGTGCGGAATGGCGCCCCCAATCTGTTCTCCTCCACTGGGGACAGAGGCCACTATGCCTCCTTAATCCAGTGGTATTGAAAAATCAACTCTAGGGGCGGCAGGGAGGCTCAGCGTGTTAGTGTCTGACTCTTGATCTGAACTCAGGTCTTGAGCTTAGGGTCATGAGTTCAAGTCCCACTTTGGGTTCCAAGCCGGGTGTGGACCATACTTAAAAAAAAAAAAAGATTAAAAAATCTACTGTAGGGGCACCTGGGTGGCTCAGTGGGTTAAAGCCTCTGCTTTCGGCTCAGGTCATGATCCCAGGGTCCTGGGATCGAGCCCCACATCGGGCTTTCTGCTCAGCAGGGAGCCTGCTTCCCCTCCTCTCTCTCTGCTTGTCTCTCTGCCTACTTGTGATCTCTGTCTAATAAATAAATAAACTCTTTAAAAAAAATAAAAATAAAAAAATCTACTGTATCTGAAGGGTTACTTAATTACAATAAACTGCCTCTTTTTAAAGTGTGCAACTCAGTGACTAGGATGCCACAACCAGGACACACAATGTCTTCATCACCCCCAGAAGCTTCCTTGCAGGTGCAAGATTCTTTGTACGAATGACTCAGCTCTGCTCATCGGTCACTGGCCTTGGGGTTGGTGACAAGGAGTGCCACTCAGTCCATCCATGCAGCAGGATCTGTGTAGGGTTAGGCAATGAGAGGCATGTCTAGAACTTAGCCCTGCCACGTACCTAGCCGTACGGCCTTGGGCGTCACTCGGCCACACGGTGCCTCAGTTTCCCAGGGGTGGTGCAAGAGGAAAATTAAATGGTGTGCAGTCGGACTGAAGTTATGAAGGAGACTTCACAACACGATAGGCTTGCAGAGGAAGTGGTCTGAGAAGAGTTCTGCGACTCTGAGAACCTCCAGCCAGGTCAGAGGTCAATGGGTGAGACATGGAAACTGCTGGAATCTCACAGTCATCGTGGGCCGTGAAAGGCCATGTGTCTTTAGGGAAGAGTCACAGGGCCTGCCTACAGGATGTTCTTCCAGGGCCTGGAGAAAGATGCCCTTGCTGAACTATTTTTTTTAATTTTTAAATTTTGACTTTATTTTAAGATTTTATTTATTTGTGAGTGAGGGAGAGAGCATGAGAAGGGGCAGGGGCAGAGGGAGATACAGACTCCCTGCTGAGCAGGGAGCCCGATGTAAGGCTCGATCCTGGGACCCTGAGATCATGACCTGAGCTAAAGGCAGACGCTTAACGACTGAGCCCCCCAGGAGCCCCTCGCTGAACTATTTTATGTTTTTATTTTATTTTATATTTATTTTATTATTTATTTATTTATTTATTTATTTTATTTTTAAGTAGGCTCCACGTCCCACATGGGAACGGGGGCTGAAACAACCCTGAGATCCAGGGTCACACACCAGGCACCCCTGCCCACTGGACACTTCTGAAAGGGCAGCAGGAGGCAAGTGAATGGTTGTGATCACCTGTTGTGCCTGCTTGACAGGACGCTTATAGGATGTGTTGTGTCAAGTGTCTGTTAACTCCACGGGTGTCCGATGCATCCCCTCGGTTGTCACTGCGTTCCTGGTCCCTACACGGGGCTGGTGTGGGGGATGCCCAGGAGAGCCAGTGGTGGCTCCCTTGGGACTCACCCGTCCTGCCCCCAGAGAGTACCCAGCCCCGCCCAGAGGTCATGGTAGCCATGCCCATGGCTGGGCGCCACAGGGGCCCGGAATTCCCACCATATACTAGAGTCTGGGGTGTCTGGCAATGACCTTGGCAATGTCATGGAAGTGCAGCGGGTCTGCAGGGTCAGCACTGAAGACTACCACTTTGTTCTGAGCACTATCTCTGTTCCTGTGGTTTACAACTTCACCAGTCTCAGAAGGCGAGAGCAGCCGAGGGAGACTCAGTGATTCTCTGGAGCTGAGGTCTGGAGGGTCCTACCTTTCTGGGCGTGCTTCCGGGGAGTCCGTGCCCCATGTTCCTTGCTGGGAGAGTCCACCTAGCCCTAAGACAGGCCGCACAGCCTGGGTGTTCCCTGTCCAACCTCCCTCGAAGCCGGGGTCCCCACCTGGGTCCCAACCTGGGCCAACGAGATTAGTCTCCTGGGAGCAATGGAGAAAAGTCATTGCTTTTTTTGTTCTATTTCGTGTTTTGTTTTTCCTGTTAAAAAGAGATGGATGATGGCCAAGTCTCTCCTATCCTGCTCATGGATGTTGCTGTTAGGTGTCTAGCTGCGGTCTTTCAACAGTGAAGGGGAAGCCAGGAGAAAGGCAGAGCTGAGTTCATCACCCTTGGCACCGCCCCCTTCTTGAGAGACAAGAGCTGATGTCCAGTGGGCTGTCCTTGTCCCAAAGCCGAAAGCAGCCACGTCCTGGAGGATTCCCAAAAACCAGGGAGCATCTGCTCAGTCCCCAGACCCAGCTTAGGAAGCCATGAACTAGAGTCTGGTCTCCCCATCATACTGATGTCCACTCTGGTCATCACCTTTCTTCATTGACTGGTCATCAGCAGAGAGAGAGAGGCCAAGGACAGCTGGCACATAGGTCTCTAACTGGGCTGGCTCTGGAGGGATTTGTATGAAGGGCAGTCTTCAAAGACGGGGACTGACAGGTCAGAAACATCATGTGTGGATGCCTTCCGGGTTCATCCTTCCAGGGCCAATGAAGAGAGGAAGAGAGCCCTGGTGGCGGGGGACACTGAGGTCCTGCTACCTTCCTGTTACCACATCTGCTTCCCCCCAACCCCTGTCAGTGCTCAGTCTCCCGATCCATCCCCGGCAGCCCCACGGGCTTCACCACCTGCTTGCTGTGTAGTTTGGGGTCTTTCCGGGTCAGAGAAACAAAATTGTCTAAAACCGTGTATTTCTGGAATGCCTCTAAGGTGCTAGGCAGACACACAGGTCACCACTGCTCAAAGCTTTGTTATTCACTCTAAACCAAAGATGCACACACGGGCTTATTCAAATCCGAAAGGCCCAGCCCGGCCCCCAGGAGAGCACCGCACGGCTAAAATTAGCCCAGGCCATCTGCTTAGACAGCAGCTGGGCTATTCTGAGTCCCAGCAGGCCTGCCTGCAAGGGGGGCTGGGCCTGGGTGGGGGCGGTGTTGGAGTCTGGTCCCTTTGGCTGAAGGGAGGACAGGAAGGCATGGGAGGCCACACTGAGCGGGAAGGCCCGAGTCCTGGTGAGGTCTCATGAGGGATCGCAGTGGGGTACACGGCCTGAGCGCAAGGTTGATGTCTTTGTCCCTGTACCTTGTCTCCCCCTTCTCATCTGGGTCTTCCTGTTTGGACTCATACAGGCTAAACATTTTCTGGGACTTCAACAGGGATGGCCGAGATTTATGGAGGGCACGTCGAGGTCAGGAGGCCGCCTGAAGCATTTTGCCAGGACCAGCACGCACATTCTCGTAACAACTCAAAGGAGAGTGCCCAGCCAGCCCAGGCGGCAGAGCACGGGACTCTTGATCTTGGGGTTGGGAGTTTGAGCCCCACGTTGGGTGTAGAGATGATTTAAAAAGACAACCTTTAGACAGACAACTCAAAGAGGTAGCTACCAAAAGATTTCAGGGATTATGAATGGCTCAGTTCATCTTTTTGGTCAATGAGGAAGAAGCCTGGTTGAAAGGGCCAAAAGGGGCCATGGCTCAGGCGACCCTGGGCCTACAGGGCTCGTGCTTTGGGCCCCGACCTCCACTTCCCCCCACACGGAGCCCACCACCTGTTCTGTAAGAGCAGCCCTCTGTGTTCAAAGTGCACTGAGCTGGATGGGAGGGGAGCAAGCTGGGGGGACGGGCCTATACATAATTGTTTTTAAGATTTTATTTATTTATTTGAGTGGGGGGGGCAAAGGCAGAGGGAGAAGCAGGCTCCCTGAGGAGCAGGAGCCCAACATGGGACTCGGTCCAGGACCGCGGGATCATAACCTGAGCCAAAGCAGACGCTTCACCGATGGAACCCCCCAGGCGCTCCAACCTAGACATTTCTAGATACTCGACAGACAGGAGTCTAGTCTATATTCACAGCCACTGCAACCCATCACCACACACGCCAGACTCAGGTCCCAATGGGCTGCTTCGGTCCTCATTCCTACAGCTGGTCAGAGAACCTGCTAGCCTCAACTCCTCTCGTGATCCGTGATCCGTCTCCCTGCCCTCAGTCAGGAATTCAGCTGATCAGCCCTTAACCTGGTGGAGGGCCCAACCCTTCACCCTGAGGGCCCAAGTCCAAAATAGTCCTGTGTGTCACTGCTGGGGGTGGCTGTTCCTGTTGGACACGGTAGTGCTAGGAGGTTCTCCTGAGTCTAGGAGGATCTCCCAAGTGCTAGGAGGTGCTCCTGAGTGCTAGGAGGTGCTCCTGAGCTTACGAGGTGCTCCTGAGTTTAGGAGGTTGTCCTGAATGCTAGGAGGAGCTCCCAAGTGCTAGGAGGTGCTCCTGAGTGCTAGGAGGTGCTCCTGAGTTTACGAGGTGCTCCTGAGTTTAGGAGGTTCTCCTGAATGCTAGGAGGAGCTCCCAAGTGCTAGGAGGTGCTCTCGAGTGCTAGGAGGTGCTCCTGAGTGCTAGGAAGTGCTCCTGAGTGCTAGGAGGTGCTCCTGAGTTTACAAGGTTCTCCTGAGTGCTAGGAGGAGCTCCCAAGTGCTAGGAGGTGCTCCTGAATCTAGGAGGATCTCCTGAGTACTAGGAGGATCTCCTGAGTGCTAGGAGGTGCTCCTGAGTGCTAGGAGGAGTTCCTGAGTCTGGGAGGTGCTCCTGAGTCTAGGAGGTGCTCCTGAGTGCTAGGATGAGCTCCCGAATGTTAGGAGGTGCTCACCTCCATGGCACAGCTTTCCCCCTGGATACTCCTTTCCCTGCTGCAACTTGCTCTCGGGAGCCTCAGTCAGGTGGCAGCCCCATCTTCCCTTCAGTGGAAGTACTGTGGTGTCCAAGGGGAGCCATTGCTCACTCAGGGCCTCAGACCTCCACACCATCAGAGCTCTGGGGTGGGAAGTACATAGCAGGTGGGTATCAGATGTGGTCACAGTGAGGACTACTCCCCACCCCTGCTCCCGGGCCCCCAGACCCAGGTACTATGGCTGTGGGGGACAGTGAAATCCAGCAGTCTCGGGCTTATGGAGTGGACTGGATCCTACAAGATGGGAGCCATGTCCATCCAGGGTGCTCACCGCGCGCACCACGAGGAGTCCCTTGTGGCAAAACCAGATGTGCCCACTCCTCCTGTGAGTACCGGGGATGCGGGCTGTCCTCGCTGCTGGCACTGCCCCCAGCCCGGTGGTGGACAACCTCCTTTGGACAAGGGTCCACTCACCCAGGAGCCTTCACGGCCCTGGTTCCTTTTTACCTTTCAGAGTGAGGCTCCAAACACATCTCGTAGCCTACTTCAGACGGGTTGACAGACCTGCACTGCTCCCCCCCAGACCAGAGGAGAGGTTGGCGAGGGACACGGGGCGCACTTTGTCACAAGACCACACTAAACCCCTGAATGATTAGCCCCAAACTGCAACTTGAAGGCCTTGTAACATTTCTTTAAAAACCCGAGCACCAATCTGCTGGCTTTGAAACAGAATTTAAGAGAAGGGATACCACCTTGGTAACATCGGAGTGTTAAGGAGGAAGGCGACCAGTCCTGAGACCCAGATGGACGTTGGTGTTGGGAGAAGGCGGATGGACCCTGAGCCGGGCAGGCCTCTGGCGGGGCCGCTAACCATCGGGGATGGGAGGGTGTCCTCTTGCTCAGGGGACAGCCCGCAGGCACAGTACTGGGACTTGCCGGACAAAGCGCTCTCCGAGAGCCTCCAGAGAGGGTGACACACCGAGCGGGGCAGGGGCAGAGCCACCAATGCAAGTCTGCCACTGCCACCCTGGAGGGACAGAGGGACAAGCACGTGTGCAGTGTCTGCCTCAAGCGCCTGAGACCGTGCATGTGGGCCTTCGAGGGGACTGGCACGGGCAGCGGAGGCCCCGGCTACACTCTCTGCTGGGGTTTATTTGAAAGGCTCAGAAAAAATTACAATCATCAGGGTGCAGTTCAGCTACATCCTGGGATAGGACTGGACTTCAGGTGAGGAAAGAAACTCAAAATATAAATATTGAAGCCTCGTAGGTTCCCTTGGAGAAGACATGAATTCAGAAACGTGAATCTCCTTTAAAAACCAGTTGTGATTCGAGGGAACCCGTTGAGCAATCACTCCAACCTAAAAATACTTCATTTAGGGGTGCCTGGGTGGCTCAGTGGGTTAAAGCCACTGCCTTCGTCTGGGGTCATGATCCCAGGGTCCTGGGATCGAGCCCCGCATCGGGCTCTCTGCTCAGCAGGGAGCCTGCTTCTAAAAATATTTAAAAATACTTCATTTAATCGAGAAACATGAGGGTGACAGCCTCTCCTTGCGCCAAAAGGGACGGGGAAGAACACAGAAAACTCCTGATCCAGGAAGCCTGAACCTTGCTGACCAGCTGATCTGGGACGCATCTCAGGTCAAAGGCACCAGGGACAAGTCCAGGATACTAGAGAAGGGCAAGGACTCTGCTGCCAGCAGGCTGAAATTGGACACCTGCCTCGTGGGCCCCAGCTGCTGCTGTCCCTCAGGGCAGGTCCTCTCCAAGAACGCCAGCCTGC
>PISX010006514.1:0-75029 GCA_004024625.1 Mellivora capensis | reverse complement strand
CAGGCCCCTGTAGTCTCTGTGAACCTCATGCCAGGAGGACAAACCGGATCCACAGTCAGAATGACACCGACCACACGACACACAGACGAGGAAACCATTTCCATTTAATCGAGAAGGACTACCAGCCCCCGGGTGTGTTAGTGACACCGTTTTCATCTGGAAGACAGAACTGCCGGAGATTCGGGCACCTCAAATGCAACTTTTAACTCAGTGCACTACGTATTCTGAAGAGCTTCCACATCCCAGCATGTCCAGAAAAGGAAAGCACGTTTTTGTTTCTAAGGGTGGGAAATTGTTAATATTCCTCCCTCTGGTCTTCCCACAGAACTCAGATAAAAGAAGCCCCCCCCCAAAAAAAAAAAAAAGAAAAAAGAAAAAAAAGGAGGGGGGGACAACAAATGCAAAATAAAAAAGGAAAATCTAAGTAGTATGAAATTAGTTTTTATTTTTACCTCAAAATAAATGCTTAACATTTTTCCCAAACCAAAACTACAGGTGAACACTTAGAAGGGGGGAGTGATTTCTCCCTTCACTGGGGGGAGCTGGTGAGTAAGGCAGGCGCTCCTCCCGCAGGACTAGTCTAGACACCCCCCACATCTCCTCTGTTGTCAGTCTTCCCCACCAGGGTGCTGGCTGCAGGAGGACCCCCTCCCCCACCCCCCTGCCCTTGGAAAGCTGGGGAAAAATAATCTAACACGTGAGCAAACGTTCGCAGAGGAGCCTTCCTGAGACGTGGTGGCGGCAGCCTCTGCCGGGTCTGGGGGCAGGAGCGCTGGCACCTCCATCCCTGTCCCTGGGCGGCGTCAGCCACGCGCCCGAGCTCACCACAGGGACGTCTTGAAGTTGAACCTGAGCTTCAGCAGGTATTTCAGGTTCACCTGAGCAACGTCGTAGACGATGTACCTGGAGGGGACGTGGGTCAAGGAGCACATACTCTCATGGCGGCCCCGAGCCCCGCAACCACACTTGCTAGCCAAAGGATACTCGTTATACAGCAGGCAGGTGTCGTTCACGCCGGAGGAAACCCCCGTCCCCAGGGGCACCTCCACACCATCCATAGTGATGCTGGCAGAAGGGTCAGGGGTTGTCTTGCCCAAACCTGCACAACAGAAGGCATAAGTGGCAGGAGGAACCGTGAGGACATTAGCTCGAGAACGTTCAAGATCAGATTTCTGTCATGTCTACGTGTTCACTTTTAAGACGTGCACACCGCACACTCTGTCCTCCTTCCGGATGCAACCCTGGGATATAAATCAAGCTCCCAAGGCGCATGCCTCTCTGATTTCAGTAAGAGCAGTGCCTCACCCCCCAGCCCGGATCATATTTCCACCGAGCCCAAGTCCAAACCCTGCACTTCAACCCAGCAGGCGGAGGCCCTAAACTGTCAGGTGGCTGGAGCTCCCGCATGCCCAGACACCCCAGGCAGCACTTGGTCAGGGGATGTCCCTCGGCACCACGGCTGACAGTCCTGTTAAAATGCAAAGCTGACGCACCCAGTTTGCTCCAACCACAGACAGGGGGTGTGACCCAATTATCTAATAACCCTCTAGCTGTCTTCCAGCAAGCCACAGGCACGCAGCCCACTGGGGAGAGAGAGGGTGCCCTCCCCGGGCTGTCCAGAGCACCCAGGGTGGGAGCAGCACTTTCTGGAACACGGTACCTTTGACACTGTGCTTGCCCTTGGGCAGCTTGCTGATGTGTGAAGCGTGCTTGAGTTCGTACCTGTGTAAGAGAGGACGGTTTCAGAAGGGCTTCGATGACCCTGGGCTCTCAAACCACCAGTCTGATGAGCAGGAGCCCAAGTGAGGAGATGAACCCAGTTCTCCCCAGACCCCTGGCTTCCAGAGGCGAAGGGGCAGTTCCCGGCCAGCGCTCTGTGCCACCACCACTGCAGGGCCACGTGGCTGTGGCCGCAGCTCCAGAGGCTTCTCAGACCACGACCCCTACCCCCTTGCTCGATTACGCGACCCTGCTCTCCGTGTCACTGTGACAGGCCCGAGGCAGGCAGGACCAACCAGATTTTTTTTCTGCCAGGAATCTGAAGTTCATCTCCAGGTTCATCTGAGTTGATTTCAAACACAAAATCTAACATCTCTGTGCGTGCATACGTGCGGGGGGGCGGGGGGGTGTGTGGAACCAACCATCCTCCGTGCAATTCAACCCACAGAAGGTGGACGTTGCCGGTTCCAGAGTCCTGGCTGGACTCCTCATCCCCGGTGCCTCCACATTCACTTAACTAGAACTGGTTTCTACCATTGTGGTAGGGAGTTTCTAGGGTTCCCTTCTAGCCAAGGGGCGCTCTCCTGTCTTGACCACCCCCGTCCGTCCCCAGCAATGGCCCCAGGCCAAGGCCAGGCTGACTCACATGTTTCCAAGGGCGACCTCTCCCAGTAGGATCAGGCCCACAGGGTCTGCCTGGGACGCGTGGCAGTAGTTGGCGCTCTTGGAGACCATGTCGGCGAAATAGATCCCTTTACCGAACATGTAGCCTGTCTGCAGGGTGGGAAAAGGGCCACAGAAGACATTCTGGGGGCTGTTCGTGGCACCCCCGAGCTCCTGAGTACGGACTACACCCACAGGCCAAGCTCACACGCCAGGCTGTCTGGACCCTGGTCCCGTGGGGGCACTCAAGGCCGCAGAAAGCTTAATCTCTCTGCCCCCCCGCTGTCTTCCTCTCTCAACTGGGGAGAGAACCTCACAGAACCCTTGTGAAAATTCACCAAGTTAATAAGCGTTTAGATTGGTGCCCGGCATGTGGCAACAGCCCATAAATGGCAGCTCTTGTGTTTACTTCCTTCTGTCAGTCAAAGGTGAGGTATAGGGAGGTCAGGGCATCTACCCAGGTCATGTGCTACCACATGGCACCAGCCAGGCATTCGCTGCTCCCCACCTGTTACATCTGGACAGCAAGAGGCAAGAGGCCTGCCAGACTGCCTCCAAGCACCCGTCCCGCAGGTCACCTCTATAACCCAGGCAGCGACTCAGCAGGGCCTCCCTCCAGCCCTCCCACAGTCTCCTGAGGAGCACACCACGGCTCACAGAAGTCACCCAGCAGAGAGGAGCAGAGGCAGTCTGGACTCAACTTGGCCTGTGGCCAAGGCCTGTTCTTCACATATCAACACACCCATCAGCTCTCAGGGCAAGGCCCAGACACCTCACTTTTGTTCGAGAAGCCACGGCTGATAGCCGTGTAGATGCGCTGGCCACAGAGCGAGGGCCGCCAGGACAAGGTGCAGATGATCTCAGGGGGCTGCCCACCACCCACCCTGGGCCAGCCACCTACCACGGGCGCCTCAGGCGGGGCTATCCGGAGGCCCTGAGACAGGATGCCGGCGAAGTTGGTGGCCCGGGAGCCGTGCCATAGGAGCCTGCGGTTATGCAGCTGCCGGAATGGCTTGTAACGCTGGCTCTCACCTTCACGGTCGATCCGGAAGATCTGCTCGGGGGTGAAGGGCCGGAAACAGAGGAAGCCACATTACTCTCACAGCAAGATCCACCAGACGCAGGAGAATGGGCCAGAGGATGCGGCTGTGGCGGCCTGCGAGGAGGTGGGGATGGGTGGGGAGCAGTTGCCCGGGCAGGACCCCATCTGACAGGTGTACCCGAGACGCTTTGCCATGTCTGACTGTGCTTTCCGGTCCTCAAACAAGGCTTTGAGATCGGAAATAAAAAGGATTAGGGAAAGAACACTAAGCCACCCCCAAACCCCAAGACTAACCTTTCTCCTCCACCAATAGTAAGTCACTCCTCTGGTAATTTAAAGCAAAACAAACGGTTCTTTACCCAGGCCAGGCTGGAGGAAGTGGAAAGGAGGAGGAAGATTCTTACGTCAACAACTTCCAGGTCATACGCGTTGTGCGTGGTCGCATGGGTATTCTTAACATATTTCCTGATGGTTTCTGCTTCTTCTGAGTCTCTGTCCACCACCTAGAACGTCGTTGGAGAGTCTGCACAAGGGAGACCCCAAGCACAGCCTTCCAGCACAGGGGCCAAGAGACGTCCCACAGCCATGGCTGCAGTCAGAAGCTGCAAGGACCCACCCCCAAGACTGGGTTTTGAGGGGGAGGACTACAGCTCCAGGTCTTTGAATCCTCAAGGCTGTGCAGTGGCCAGAGCTTCTGCCCACCAAATAGCCGTCACTTCACTGATGTAATCGCCGCCGCACAAACACGCGTGCGCCATGGGGAAGGCTGTGTTCTCGATTTTCGTCCTCTCAGCCAAAATGCAAAAAACCCAGGAATTCTGGTTTTCCTCACAGCTTCTTAAGTAAAAGGCTTCAGGATTGTAAACCAAGTAAATCCTTCACCAGAGAACCCTGCCTGCAGCATTCCCGTGAAGAAGGTGCCCCAGGGACCATACAGGTGACATCTGGTGGCTTATTCTACCTGGACCCCCAGATCTATGCTCTGTTCTAGGTAAGAAGCAGAGGCTCTTCCTGGTGATCTGAACACCCCATCCCAGGCTCAGGGGAACCCAGCCACACTACAGGGTTCTGGGAGGTGAGACACAGGGAGACCAGGCTCAAGGTCAAGGCAAGCTAGGGGCTGTGGCAAGGGGACTTCTGCCCCAGCACAGGCACCTCCACCTAAGCAGGAACCCAGGCACTGTGTACTCATTATGGCTGCCACGGGCACTTCTGCTTCTGAAACGGGCACGACAAACCTTCTAAAGCTCATGCCACACAAGCCTCCAAAGACAGATCTTCTCTAGATTAAGGAAAAATGAACTTTTTATAAAGCCGCTCAAAAATGAGTCTCTTGTGCCAAAGACCCTGGCTTGGAAGCCTGCCCAACAATCTGTTCTGAGGAGGTCTCCAGGAGAAACTCACTCCAGTCTGGGGACTGCTGCTCTCAGGACGAGCAGACAGATGGACCAGAGACGGGGGCCTGTTACCTTAATGTCAGTCTTGAGCTTCTCATAGTTGACATCGATGGGGTCCTTGCTGCTGTCGTCAGAGCCTCCCCTGAGCAAACTGTAGGCCACCTCAATGTCCAGCAAGTTGTCTAGCATTTCCACCTTGGCCTGGAGGAACAGATGGAAAACCTTGGGCATGGGACCAGAGTGAGGGGAGACAAACCTAAGTTCAGCAGAGAAAACCCTCACGGAGTGATGGGACAGTGATGGGAAGGCCTCCCAGCTGGTTAGGGATAGCCTGTCATCCACCTGTAGCTCCTAGTGAATGAGGGGGGGTACTCCTTGGGGGAAGGGAGAGCCCGAAGCTAGAAGGGTACTGTGAGAAGTGGGGGCAGTGACTATCGTTGGCTCCGAGGCAGCGGAGAGGGAAAACCCATCTGTTTGGCCTGTGGTCGGTCACCACCGTGGGAAGAAATCCTATTCAAAACGAGGGCCCAGGGGCGCCTGGGTGGCTCAGTGGGTTAAAGCCTCTGCCTTCGGCTCGGGTCATGATCCCAGGGTCCTGGGATCAAGCCCTGCATCAGGCTTTCTGCTCAGCAGGGAGCCTGCTTCTTCCTCTCTACCTGCCTCTCTGCCTACTTGTGATCTCTGTCAAATAAATAAAATCTAAATCTTAAAAAAAAAAAAAAGAAGAGAGGGCCCAGAGGCGATCCTCCTAGCACCAGGCCCTGTCAGAAGGGAGTGATGCCTAGGCTGTTCCTCCCTCAGGCACCCCCGGCTACCTGCACACAGTCCGCGTTGTTCAGCAGCGGGGGCTTCTTCATTCCAAAGTCGTGGGGAATTAGGGTATAGAAGCGATTTGAGAGATCCAGGATCTGGGAGTCACTGCTGCCCTGGGACACCGCCTTCGGGGGAGGAGAGAGAGCAGAGACAGAGACAGCGAGTCTGACCTGGCTCAGTGTGAGCAACAGCCAGGAAATGCAGTGAAAATGTTCAAGACCATCTCATGCTGGTGTCATATCAGCTCAAGGGCAGGACCCTCCCACCCCTGTCCACTTCCATTTCTATGAAGACCTGGACAATTAGGGACCCGTACCACCCCCAACACCATGCAAGGTGTCAAGTGTAACATCTAGGTGGAGAGCGCGTGTGCGCTCCTAAAACTCAACTACATCAACATTTGGGAACTTCTCACAACAAAATGGGGGTAAAACCCCAATGCTATGAATTCGGGCAGCACACCCGCTCCCCCACCTATCCACAGATCTTCAGCTTAAAGGAAGAAATTGGCTTTTCTTGCACCTGAAGATCCAGGTGGCCACACACAGAAAGGCTAAGCTCCCCTTCCTGCCACAGTGCCCATTCGTGCTCCGTATGGAAAAGGTGCTCAATAAACACAGAGATGGAAGAGCCGGACTGCTGTGATGCTGTGATGCTGGGTGACCTGAGTGGCCACGGGGCAGTGAAAGGGCCATAATTTGGCCCCCCTGCAGGCCCTGGCACGCCAACCCCCCCGGCCGAGCCCCATGCCCTCAATTTCTGTCTGTTGCTGCAGTTGGCTCTGTGTCGTGGGGAAGGACACTCTCTCAGCCTCTCCACCGGGGGTTCTGGACAGGGAAGGGGCTAGGGCTCAGGAGCAGCTGCTGCCCAGGGCCCCTTTTCCAGCACCAGCCAGAAGTCTGCTTCCCTGTGCCCCTCCTTCACAGGCCAGGCCTGTACACCGTCCCCACGGCACAGCAGGAAGGCCCTGTGAACTGGGGGACCTTTTTGGGTGCCCAGTGAGGTGATCAATGAGCATGAACCAAAGTGAGGAAATATTTCACTCTTTGTGAGATTTCCAAGTAACTGCAAAATAATGCCAGTTTCTTTTTAAAAGACTTTATCTACACCCAACATGGGGCTTGAATTCAAGACCCCAGAGATTAAGAACCACATGCTCCACCAACCAAGCCAACTGGGAGCCTCAATCTCAGCCTAAGAACACCCCAAATCAGGACGTTTTTATGAGGTAGAAGAACCAAATACCTTACCCAGTTCATAGGGAGTTTATTACATATCACTAGAAACACGGCTACTTCACTAGTTCCGGGACCACGTTGGCGAGGAGCAGGCACTTACCACACCTGCGGCATTGAACAGAGACCTCCAGGTCCTCAGGCCCTGGGACGTGCCAGCTGTGACCCTCCACCGCCCCCTCAAAACAGGCTAGCTGAGCGGCCCCCCACCTACCTGCTGCACCTCGCTGAGGATGGAATAGGCCGCCTGGATCTGCCTCTTGCTCAGCTTCCCCAAGGGCATCTTCTGAAGGTCAATCTGAGGAGACAGGGGAATGCTCCCTTGCAAAGCCGTTCCATGCAGTGGACCATAGGCAAGCTGGCGAGTGCCCCTTGGGGGGGAGGGTCTTGCCCGCTTTCTTTATGGCAGTGACGAGAAACAAGGACGCCTGCAGCCCCACACTCAGTCTACCCTGGCCCAGCACAACTCGGCTCCCAGGAAGGATGAGGGCCAGGCAGCGCAGCCGCCCTGGAGCTTCAGAGCCCAAGCTGTTCCCAGCTAAATAAGGACCAGAAAGTGGGGAGAAAGGTTCTCCTAAGTACACACTCCTAAACATACAGAGCTATACCCCAAAAGGACGCTGTTTTATCAAATCAGGTACCCTGAAAGGTCACACACTGATTCTAGCAATACGCCTTGGGAATTACCATCAGGACAAGCAGCAAGCGTCGTGGGGAAAGCATGTGGTGTGGCCTGCTGCCAGCTTGGGAGGCGTCTATGCTCACCCTCTGTCTCCCACCCGGAAAATGGGGCTGGCTTGCTCCAGAGGCCCCCGCATTCCTTGTGGGGGAGGGCTCGTGTGGTTGGTGTCCTGACCTCCCTGGGGCACCCCAACACCTGCAGTGCGCGACGGAGCCACAGGGAAATGGACGGGGAGCAGCCCCCGCCGGGCGTGGTAGACATGGCATCACACACCAATAGCACTTCCCTCCCCTCAACGCCACAGTCTCTACCCTGAGGGGCGGTCTGGTCCCTGGGAAGTGGAGTAGCCACTGCCCAGTCTGGGGAAGAAGGTGGGGAGACTGTTTCAGGAGGGGAGCAGGGTGCGTAAAGGAGCCCAGCATCGCCGGTGCAGACTGGAAACCGGCTCCGGGAGCCACTGAGGAAGACGTTGCAACGGTGGCTGGAGGTGGGCTCTGAAGAAACAGCACCTCCCAGCTGCAGGGTGTCGGTGCCGGCGCCCCTCAGCCCCTCCTCATAGGCCATGAGGACAAGAATGGGGCTCACTCAACACAAGCCAGGCACCCCGCTCCCTGAAGAGAAACCCGGGGTCCAGCCCTGCAGAAGTGGAGGGAGGCTGCCCGTCAGGCAGGGAGCGGGAACCCCACTCTCCACACGCTGCCCATGGGCTGCCTTCCAGCGTGCTCTGCAACAGCTCTGGCCTGTCTCCTCCTGTGAGATGGTCACCCGAGCAAAAGCCAGCCCAGAAATGGTATGTCCCAGGGGAGACCTGGTCTGCTAGGAGTTGAGAGACCCTATGAACTAGAGCACAGGAAGCTGGAAAGGACATGTGGGACATTTCTTCTGAAATGTTAAGAGAAACGAAGACCTGCTCCCTCGCCCATGTCCCTGGTGAGACTGTCCGCGAGCTGTCACACTGGCCAGCCCTCCCGATGGAGGTCGGTGCAGGGGTCACTTTCAACAGGAGCGCACGAGCCCTGGGTGTTTGCAGGCCCACAAGTGGACCTGCAGACTCCATAGCGTTCATTAACAGCAGCGGGGGGGGATGGGATGGTCCTGCCACTGGTTCCAAGCTCACCTCCTGGGAAAGCCAAGCTGGGCTGGAGAACACAGGGACAACTGGCCTCAACCACAGCCCCCTTGTCCTGCCCAAGGAGGAGGAACAGGACAAACCCACCCCCACCCTCAACCTTTTCTTAGTTTTGTCTGATGCCTCAATGTTGCTTTTCTACACTTCGTCAGTGCCTCCCACTTCTTCCACGGTACACGGGCTACACTTGCCTTCCAGAAGACTCCAGTCGGCCCGCTTCAGAGCCACGCCCGCACACACCGCCATGGCAGCAAGGGGACACGTGCAGGGGAATGGGGACCCAGGGGCAGCTCACTCAGGCACACTGTCCACCTCCCGGCAAGTCTGCGGTCCCCAGGCCCCAGAGGCCTGGCTTGGTGTCTGACAGAAGGACAGGCAGAGAGGCGCCTGGGTGGCTCAGTGGGTTAAAGCCTCTGCCTCCAGCTCAAGTCATGATCCTGGAGTCCCAGGATCGAGCCCTGCATCGGGTTCTCTGCTCAGCAGGGAGCCTGCTCCCCACCCCCCTGCCTCTCTGCCTACTTGTGATCTGTGTCTGTCAAATAAATAAAATCTTAAAAAAAAAAAAAAAAAGGCAGGAGATGCGGACGGCCACTCCGGCTGCCCCCGTGCGCGCAGTCACCTCGTATTCCACCATGGCTTTCTTCATGCTCTCCACGTCGAAGATCATCTTAATGAGCTCCTGCACTGGCTTGGGAAGCTTGGACTTGGTGCCGGGGTTCACTGTCAGCTTCTTGACCGCATCTTCATCCTTCAGAGAAAAGTGAACCGGTCAGAGGCCCCGTTCAACAACCCAAGCCAAGAGGTGACAGTGTCTGGGCTACAGATGAAGGAGCCACAGGTACCCCCAGCACAGAAAGCCGAGGTAGTATCTGCACCTGGGCCAGAGGCTTCCCCACGATCCCCGGACCCTTCCTCCAACGGCCACTGCAGGTGCCCAGCTCCGTGCCTGCTGACCTGCACTCCCAGCCCCTCATGCCCTCACGTGCCCACGCTGGGAACTGGCCCACGGCCCACGGGGCCATCCTGGAAGAGCTGCGAAGCCACCAGACCAAACCATGGACCAAGGGGACACCGGGTAACTTCTCCCATCTTGTACTACTGCACCCCAGGGCCAACCAGAAGACGTCCGTACAGTCTTCACCATAGTCCTAAAGGTTCAGACACCCATTTCCTGCCACACAGACTGACAGTAGGAACTCTCCACCCTCTGTGGCCTCCCTCTGCTCCCTGTGATCACATTTTTTTTTTAAAGACTTTATTTATTTATTTGACAGAGAGAGATCACAAGTAGGCAGAAAGACAGGCAGAGAGAGAGGAGGAAGCAGGCTCCCCGCTGAGCAGAGCCCGACGTGGGGCTCGATCCCAGGACTCTGCAATCATGACCTGAGCCGAAGGCAGAGGCTTTAACCTACTGAGCCACCCAGGCGCCCCTGTGATCACACTTTCAACATTGGACTGTGTGTTCCCACTCTCTGGGGAACCCAGGCTAAGTCAGGACCACAAGGCACTGCAGACAGGTGAACCCTTGTCACTTAGGAACGGCCGGAGGGTAGGGACTGTGCCCTGTCCCTGACGGTGTCCCCAGCAACGAGGTGTGCTGGGTATCTGCTCTGAGTGGACACTGATCCTGGTATCTGTTGTGTTCGCCCAAGCGGCGTGGCGGGCTGTGGGCCCTGTTCACTCCTGGCTGCGGCTGTCAACTACGCTTTCTGTTCCATCACCAAGTCTCCAAGGCTCTTAGGGTCATGGCTTCTGGCTCTCTGAGGAGGCCAAATGTTCACTGTGAAACATCTGATTTGAACTGATCTACTCTGTGGTCTCCCTCTCCGGGGGTGATAAGCAGAGATGTTTACATATTCAGGAGCATGGTCACAGGGGAGCCACAGACTGTAAACCACCACCCCGGGCCATCTGGGCAGCCCTGCCAGATACTGCTCTAGGCCAGTGCACCTGAATTCAGTGGCCCTGGTTTTGAAAGGTGGCCAGTCTGAACAGAGACACACTGCAAGGGCTGAAAACACACCAGATTTCAAAGATCTGGTTTCAGAAAAGGTGGGAGGGGAAGGAAAATAAGTAAATAAATAATGTTAATTTCACGGTTTCTTTCTGATTTTTAAAATGCAGCTACTGAAATATCAAGGCTACACAGGTGGTTGTCGATCTCTATTGGATAGCATCTCTCAAAAGCCATCTGGGCGTTGGTGGGGGGGGTTCTCAACATAGCGTGTAGGGGAAAACTCCAGTTCTCTGGTGAGGAAAGTACCTGTGAAGGGACAGGAGCGCCAAAGATACACACCGTGACTTTGTGCTTAACTCTGGGTGATTATGATTTTGCGTCTTTCTCAAAAAATTCTAAATGTTATTTTTGAAGTTAGAAAAACTGACCAGTAGGGGGCACTGCTGAGCCAGACAAGCCAGGATCTCAACCTCAGCATTACAAAGTAAATTCTATTTTTTAAAAGATATTTTAAAGTAATTTCCACACCTTGGGACGCCCGGGTGGCTCAGTTGGTTAAAGTAATTTCCACACCCAGTAGGGTTTGGACTCAAAATTCTAAGATCAAGAGTTGTTACTGACTGAGCCACCCAGATGCCCTGGGGGTTTGTTTTTTTGTTTTCTTTTGCTTTGTTTTTCAAAAGAAATACATGAGCCCCCAGGGGCTCGGAGCCTGACTGGATCTCAGGGTCGTTGAGTTCAAGTGTAGTTTACTTACTTAAGTAAACTATGTAAACAAAAGTCATGAAAAAAGTGTATTTTCTTCTCCTGTGATTTTCCTCATAAAGTTTTCTCCCCTCCAGCTTAGCTTGTGATAAAACGACAGTATACAATACACACATCACAAGATGAGTTCAAATCAACTTAGGCTATTGGTCAGGCTTCAGGTCAACAACAAATTAAGTTTTGAGGAGTGAAGTTAAACATGGATTTTCAACTGCATCATGAGGAGGGGTCAGTGCCTGTGACCCTCCACACTGTTCAGGGGTCAACTGCAACAGATTTTTCTATAAAAGCCAGAATAAGCATCTCGTCAGAACAAATGTCCACAAAGTTATCAGCCAAGGGATAATGGAAGGTTATCTGATGATATACACAGGAAAATGAGCCAGCCACAAACGTGTAACAGAGGGGCACCTGGGGGGCACAGGGGGTCAAGCGTCTGCCTTCAGCTCAGGTTGTGATCCCAGGGTTCTGGGATCGTGTCATGGTTTTCCCTCTGCCTATGTCTGCCACTCTGCCTGCTTGTGCTCCTGTTTTCTCTGACAAATAAAATATTTTTTAAAAAGTGTGTAATTGGGACGCCTGGGTGGCTCAGTTGGTTAAGCGGCTGCCTTTGGCTCAGGTCATGATCCCAGCGTCCTGGGATCGAGTCCCACATCGGGCTCCTTGCTCGGCAGGGAGCCTGCTTCTCCCTCTGCCTCTGCCTGCCACTCTGCCTGTGCTCGCTCGCTCTCCCTCCCTCTCTCTCTGACAAATAAATAAATTAAAAAAAAAAAGTGTGTAATATAAATTATCACAAGAGCATCTCCGGACCCAAAACGACAATCCAGCAGAGGCCAGAGCAATGTAATCACATTATTATGGATGCACAAGTGGGCTCAAGGACAGAGGGAGAAGCGGACTCCCCACCAAGCAGGGAGCCTGACCCTGGACTCGACCCTGGGACTCTGGGATCATGACCTGAGCCAAAGGCAGAAGCTCAACTGACTAAGCCACCCTCTGAACTGTAATAACCTGATGGCAAACCAGGTCATACGACCTGTGAGGAAAACACGGGGTCAGCCTAGAAGCCACACCTGGAATGTAAGAAACACTGGGTCCCAATGCGCTGAGGGAGCAACTTCAAAGACCAACCCCCCTCACATTCTCAAAGATGCTACCACGGTCAGCTGAGCTCCTACGTCGCTGTCTGGGTATGACTTATGGAAGGGTGCTGGATCTTGTTCCGTGTTTCTCCGTCCACGACCATGACTGTTATCACGGTCATACTGCAAGGCACTGATCTCTGTGTGTTGAACCGACCTCACATTCTTGGGCTCAACCCCCTGCCCCCAGTTGCAGTACAGAAATCCTGCACTCGGGTTATTACTCCACGGTTACGCCTCCGCATCTATGTTCCTAGGGATATGGGAGCGCTCCTGCGAGGTCTGTCTGGTTTTGGTGTCGGCCTAACACTGAGCACTGTCAAGAGTCAAGAAGTGTTTCCTCCTTTGAATGCTGGGCAGCACTGACCCGCGAGGCCATCGGGCCCGGGGCGAGGTCTGGCTACTATGGTGCTCCTTCCTTCTGCTGGAAGCAGACGGAATAAGAGTAGGGATTACCTGGCCGTAGTCGATCTCCAGAGGGTAGAACTTTTTGGGATACTTTGTGAAGTTCTTGGAGTGCCAGGCATTCCCAGTTTTCTCTTCATACAGCTTCATGAAGTGCTCGATGGCATCCTCTTTGGACGGCACCTGCTCTAGTTTGTTGCTGCCGATGACGGTGCCCACGCGGCCCCACGACCTGAAGATCCAGTAGCTGCGAGGGAGGGCACAGGGCGGGGGGGGGTGGGGAGGAGAGGAGGAGGATCACACACAGACCCCCGGGCTGGCTGCTCATGTGCTGGAGCAGGTTCCCTCCCTGCGTTCTCCCTGGGGACACAGAGCTGCGGCCTCCAAGATGATGCCACGGACACAGAGGAACAAAGGAAACACGGCAATGAAAGACCTTCACTTGTGAGGAAATGGAGGGTTGGAACTCTCAAGAACTGCCTTTTGAATCGTATTGGTGAATGGACCCAGAAAGTGCCAAAGCACAGGTTACACTGTATCTGCCAGCCAAGCTCGCAGAGCAAGCGTATAAACTCTGACCATAAAATAAACACCTATCTCACTCCTCAGAAACAAAGTAAGCATCGCTTGGAAGTCTTGTGCTCAAGATACACAAGCATGAGTGACAAAACCGAGATACTGGAGCCTCTGGGCTCAGATTCAACGGGCTTGGGTGGGGTGCGTGAGCATGTCAGAGGCATGCAGGCTGAGGCCACTGCTCTTGGTTCCCATGGGGGCCCACACCGCTGGCACCCTCGGTGCCACACCGCTTGGCTTTGGGGGATTCATTTTTCTTGGTGGGAAGAACACATAACATAATTTTTACATCATGACAGAGATGCCCCCTGGGTGGCTCAGTTGGTTAAGCAACTGGTATCAGCTCAGGTCATGAACTCAGGGTCATGATTTTGAGCCCCATGTCAGGCCTTCCCCTTAGCCTCTGCCCCTACCCTGTGCTCGTGCTCTCTCAAATAAATAAAATCTTAAACATTCTCTGCTCGGTTTCTTCCTGGAAACATCTGGGAGGTGCTCTACTGAGCTGTCCTAAAGACATGTCTAGACCTGACAGCCCATGCTGTCCCTTCACTGTGAAAACCAGTTAAAACTAGGCCACCAGAGCAGGTGATAAGACACAGGACACTGGGCTTATGTCTTCAGAAAACCCAAGTAGCCTACTAGATACTTTGGACTTTTGGGGTTCCATCCAATATTCACTTTTAGGCGAAAGCTCTGGTGAGAAGCTGAGGCAATGGGAGGCACCCAGCTGCTCGGTGCCGACCAACGACTACCAGTCAAGGCTTCTAGTCAAGGCTTCGGAGGTGCTGACATCATGCCCCTCCCCCGCCCCGGGGGCCACCACTACACAGCATCTGGTTTTCAACCATCAACTGGAGTCCCAGCAGGGAAGCGGTTTCCATTTGCCAATAAGACCAAGACCTGTTAGCCCACCAGGGTCAGAACTGGGGAATCTGAAGGGCAAGTTCTGATCCGTGTGTATCCAGGGGTCAGAGGCTCTGGATTCCTCAAGGGGCTGTAGGCAGAGTGTCTTGGGAGACGGTGGGACAGCGTGTCCTGGGAAGTCGGAGCGCTGGATGGCAGGGAGCCAGGCTGTGTGGCGTGCCGGTATCTTCCTTCTGGCCAAAGGCTTCCCCAATACCCCTCACAGGGCCTCCTCGCAGGGACCCTTCCCCATCCCCAGACACACCGGCTTTCTCTGTCATCCTCCAGGAGCTGCAGCTTGTAGTAGGAGTTGGTCCCCTTCACGATGTCCACCAGGCCAAGGGTGGCACTGAACACCTTCCCTCCTTTCTCCAGGACGTGCGCAGAATGTTCCAGACCTGTTGCAGAAGCAGGGCGCCTGGTTTTCTCTTAAAGGGTGGCCGATAAGCTCGGGGAGAAGGGGGTCTGCAGGTGGGGGACTCACACCTGCCTGGACACTCCTTGTGGGAGGCTCCCCACAAGGTCCAGGCATCCTCAGGCCCAGGGGAGCCCAAGGAGGCAGGGGTGCACAGGTGTGGTCCGGAAGCCCCCCGTCTCTTGACCACCTGCCCGCTCACGCTCCTGTGTGCTCACCAGAGTCCGGATCCACAGCGGCTCCACCTTTAAGAGTTAATTTCATTCTCTTTTCAGATTTGTTGATGCCTTGGAAAACAAGAAGAAAGAAAAACGAGTAAAACAAAACCAGAAAGTCGGGGGGGGGGGGGCAGGGTGAGGGGGTGGTGTGCCAACGGGTCTAGGCAGCCTCAGCCAGAGCATCCGGGGAGCACGCGGGCCTGGGATCCCGGGCAGCCTGGGGCCTCACCTTCCTCCTTGATGGGGCCCTTGCTCTTCTTAGGGAGTGCAGACCCTGACTTTGCTCTTGGGGCTGCAGGCTCTGCTGGCTCGGCCTTCACCTCAGCGCCCCAGGGGGCCAGGAGGTGGGCCGAGAGCAAGTCTGGGAGGCTCCTGGTGGAACTGGACACATCGCGGAGGAAGTCCTCAGCCACCACGCGGATGCTGGCCTCGCGCACCTCCTCCATCTTCTTGCCCATCTTCTCCACCTCCTCTGCTCAGACCGGGGAAGAACAGCTGGAGCATCAGTGCGAAGCGCAATCAGAGCCCCACCGACCAAGCCCCCTCCTTGTCACCCAGTGTCAGGGGGGCCACACGGTGCGGGCAGATGTGCCCCAAGAGACGGTCCGGCAGCAGGAGCAGAAAGGGAGCCCGTGTCCCCCTGCCAGACCCTGCTGCGTCCCACGTGCACAACTGGCAGGTGCTTCCCCCCACTTGGCAGGAGGCCTCTCCGTGGTGCTGCTGATGTGCAGAAGCTTTCTAGTTTGACGGGGTCCTGTTGGTCTGGCTCTGCTCTTAGTGCCAGTCGGAAATCCCCAAAACCAAGGTCTAGGGATTCGCTGTCTGTTTCCTCCTCTGAGTTCTATGGCTCCAGGTCTCCCATCCAAGTGTTCAATCCAACCTGTGTGGATCTGTTGGTGGGGCCGGGCAGAGACCCGGCTCTCCCCATCATGAACTTCGGCTCCTCTGTGGCAGATGAACTAATCATGTATACGGAGGCTCGCTTCCCGGCTCTCTAGGCCGTTCCGCTGGTCTATGTGTGTTCTGATGTCAGCTTGTCTCGTTCTGGTCACTAGAGCTTGTGACACAGTGTGCCGTTAGGGAGCATGAGACCTCCTGCCCTGTCCTCAGAAAGGCTCCAGATCTGACAGCAGCGCCGAGCTTTCACAGGAATGGCTTGAGTCTATGCAGAGCACACCTCGTGACCCCGACTTCTGGCTCCCGACTTGGTAAATTTCTTACCTCTGATTCTGCAAGATTCTTCCCTGGACACTTTATCTTGTGCGGTCGTTTGGCATATATTCCAGTTTCTTTGTTCTGCCTCACACTATGGGTTTCTTTCTTTTTTTTTTTTTTAAAAGATTTTATTCATTCATTTGACAGACAGAGATCACAAGCATGCACAGAGAGAGGGAAGCAGGCTCCCCGCTGAGCAGAGAGCCCGATGCAGGGCTTGATCCCAGGATGCTAGGATCACGACCTGAGCCGAAGGCAGAGGCCTTAACCCACTGAGCCACCAAGGCGCCCCTCTCTATGGGTTTCTATCCGTCAACAAAGTAAGTTCCTCTCTGGGTCCTGAAGGACCACCCTCATGTAGGAAGGAGTCTTTGTCTGGCCCTGCAAACCCCTGAGCTTGTCACACCAGGGCTGTGGGGGCCAAGACCATCAGTGTCTTCGAGGGCAGGAGTTCAAGCTGGCTGAGAACATCAGTCAATAGCCTTCCACTGGGGACAGAAGGCACGCACACACGAGACATGGAAATAGGTGCTAGCTTTCCCCCATAAAGGACCGAACAATGCTGTGACCAAAGACACCCATCTGGGCGTGCCCTGCGTGTCACACCACACTCAGCGCGTCCCCTCCCCTCCCCCAACCTCACTGCCATCCCAGGAGGCACGATGCGGCCTGGCTTTACACACCAGATTCAACTCACTTTTGGTACTGATGCACAGGGAGGCCTTGTTGGCTGTACCCGTCAATTTCCCGCCGAGTTTCTCGATCATGACCTTCACCTCATCCTTGTTCCGTGAGAGTTTCCCGAGAGTCAGGATCTTCATGTTGGACAATGGCTTATCTGGGACGAGAGAACAGTCATCAGGCCATGAGGTCTCAGGGACACCTCAGCTCCCCTCTGACCAGCATCCCTGAGGGGAAAAGTCAATGAAGACAGAGGCCCATGTCTAGTGGGAAAGCAGAGGACAGGACAGCACAGCACGCGGAGAGCCTGTCCCATCCCTTGGAATACAGAGGACCAGGCCAGGGGAGAAGCCCCACAATGACGCTGCCCCAAATGGGCCAGCCTGGCCAGTGGCGGTTCCCGGCCCTGCCCCATAGGCAGAGCAGGAAAGCCACTGTGGGGACCATGGGGCTGCCAGTGGGATGGAAACAGGAGAGGGAATCACGTGAGCTCCCAATTACTTTTATTCTTTTCCCAACATGTACACACACACACACACACACACACACACACACACAGTCTTCCCCAGGAAGAGGTGGGTCACCAACAGGCTCATGTTTAGGTTGACTCTTGTCCTCCACCCACCAAACTGTGGCCATCCTCAGACTCCGCCACGTGTCTCGGAGTGAACAAAGGCAACGAGTCTCTCCATCAGACAGAAAACCCCAAACCGGTCTCACTCTGTGTGCTGGTGTTTTTGCACTCACACCGATCAGCCCTGTTCTGTGGGCCTGGTACACGGCAGGGCTATGTGCACCAGAGCCCTGAGCCTCACATCAGGCTCGGGATGACTGACATGGGGTCGGGGTGCCAGGAGGCAGGGAAGCAAGGTCTATCGTGCAGCAGGAGGACACTCAAAATGTCGTTTCGGATCAGGCCCACTGGCCCTTAAGAGGCTACCTCCCAAGCACCTTCTACCTGCCAAGGGGATCAGGATTGACACAGAGGGAGACCCTCCCCCACTCTGGTCAGGGTCCCCCTGCCCACGTCCAGCCCCAAGCTGTACCTGGTGGAGTGGAGCTATTCACACCAGCAGGCGCCGAGGCTGTGGAGGACGGGGCAGCCACCACTGGGGCACTGGTCTCAGGGGGAAATATTCGGTCCTGCTTTTTGATCTTCAATTTTTTGAGGTAAGAAATTTCTCGGAATTCCTAAAGAATTGAATTTTCAGTTAAGAAACCACTTCTTGGGGTGCCTGGGTAGCTCAGTGGGTTAAGCCTCTACCTTCGGCTCAGGTCATGATCCCAGGGTCCTGGGATCAAGCCCCACATCAGGCGCTCTGCTCAGCGAGGAGCCTGCTTCCCCACCCCACCGCCCGCCTGTTTCTCTGATTGAGCCCCACATCGGGCTCTCTGCTCAGCGAGAAAACTGCTTCCCTCTCTTTCTGCCTGCTTGTGATCGCTGTCTCTGTCAAATAAATAAATAAAATCTTAAAAACAAAACAAAAAAAAGAAACCACTTCTCCCTAGAAATAACCCCCCACCAGAGCAAAGAGAATCTGGCTCGTCTACTTCTCATGATAAGGGATGACATGCATGGCTGGGGTGTCAGGGGGGCTTAGTCGGTCAAGCGTCCAGCTCTTGCTCTGAGCTCAGGTCATGATCTTGGGGTCATGGGACAAGCGCCACCTGGGGCTCCACACTCAGCAAGGAGTCTGCTTGGGACTCTCCCTTTCCCTCTGCCCCTCCCCCTCCTCTCTAAAATAAATACATCTTAAACCGATGTGAGGCACCAGCATTCAAGTACACGGCACTGCAAACAGCGTGTTTCCAGCGGTTCCAGGTTTATAACAACACTGGCACACATGGGCCGTGAGCAGGGTTTTCCCTGAAGACAAACCAACGACACTCAGACTCAGGCCAAGGTCCCTCCCAGGTCACGCACGCCTACATGATACTGCAGTCTTGGGGACTGGGAGCATGGACAAGCCCAGAAAGTGGGATGGCAGTGCTTATCTGCTCAGACCCCAGAACCCACCTTGCTCCTGCTTACCTTTGGGGTCACCCAGTCCTTCCGACTGGGGGTCTGGGTCTTGACCATGCACTTGGTCCAGGCAGTGACGTCACCCGTACAGTAGTAGGCATCACTCTTGAAGACCAGCTGGCCTGAGCACTCCTCGCAGGGAAGGAGGGCACCGAACACCATGCCATCTGCCACGCGGTCCAAGATCTGAAGCCCAGAGAGGAGAAGCTGCAGGAAGGCCACTCCCCAGCATGGGCAGACAAGCACTCAAGGAGAGAGAAGAGGGCTTGTCCTGACATGGACTCCCTGGGGCCACTGGTCTACCCGCAGAGCTCGGGCTGCTGTACTTCAAGAGACCTCCTGTCCAAACAAAGTACCACAGCCCTCGTCCCTCGGTGATGTAGAAGGGAAGGGGGATCCAGAGCACCCCCTGCTCCTGTGTGAGGAGCCACGCCAGCTGGGGAAACCAGTGGGGTGCTAGCAGTCCTTCCCCCACGAGGGAGGCTCCACGCCCTCCAGACCTGGCAGTCCCTGAGTGTCTGAGCCTTAACATGTGTGGCATGAACACACCAGGCAAATACACAGCCCACTCTAGTCTCCCCCAAATCCTAAACCCGGGGCTGATGTATGGGAAGGTTTTCCTGTCCTGGACGTGGCTACCATGCCACAGAACTGCGGCCTTTCCACTCTTCCCAATCACGACCAACGGGCATCCCACTGGAGGGCCTCCCATAGCCCAGAGGTACAGCGCCAGCACTCAGGGACCCGGCCGCCTCCCCTGTCTCCCACATGTCCCATAATGCGAAGGCAGCTCACCGCTGACTCCCCAGAGGGCACTTGCTGCTTGTTGAAGATAAGCAGCTCCTTCAGGTCGTTTGTCGAACACGCTTTCTTTAGCTCGTCCTTGATGCTCCAGATGAGCTCATTCTGGGCCTGCAGACAGAGCCAGGCGGCTGACAGACCAGCTCTGTCCAGAGATCCCATCAGAGGGGGCTCCCTCGTCTCGTTCAGTCTCCACGGGGGTCCTTGTGCGTCAGCTGGGCTGTACCTCCAAGCTGGTCTCCTCCACAGGGACGTGGCCCAGCCACGCTCTGGGGCATCCCGGTTCCACCCGGAGCACGCTGTCCCTGGGACCACCCCTCACAGACAGGCCCCCTGGCGCATGGGCCCACTGGCCCCAATACCTGCACCCCAGGACACCAGGCATGGCCATTCTCCAACCCAAACAGGTGGGAACAATACCCAAGCACTCCCGCCGGCCTCAACTGCGTATCCCACTCAGCACCGCACAGGCGGTACATCTGTGCTTCTCAAGACACGGGAGTTCTCCATCTTGGGAGCCATATACATGGCGCCTCCTCGTGGAAGCTCTGAGCACCCCCACCTCGCCAACACCGTGCCCAGGCCAGCAGCAGCCTCCCTGTCAGAGTGCGGGGCGGGGGGGGGGGGGGGGGGGGGGGGCGCCGCCGCTGCAGACTGCACCCTTGCAAACCAGATGTAAAAATGCCAGCCCCACCAACTCCGTGCAGTCTCCACACCAAAGGTGGATTTTAATGGGGCCTTTTTTTGAGAAGATTTTTAATTTTTATTTATTTGACACAGAGAGAGAGATCACACGTAGGCAGAGAGAGAGGGAGAAGACGGCTCCCTGCTGAGCAGAAAACCCGATGTGGGACTCGATCCCAGGACCCAGAGATCATGGCCTGAGCCAAAGGCAGAGACTTTAACCCACTGAGCCACCCAGGCGCCCCCTAGTGGGGCCTTTTAAAAAGACTTTTTCAGTCATCTCTGCCCCCAAAATGGGGCTGAAGCTCAGGAACCTGAGATCAAGAGCTGTGTGCTCTCCCAACAGGCCAGTCGGGACCCTGGAGCGAGGAAGATTTTAATGCGACCAGCAAAGTGACAGAACAGCGCACTTGTTCCCAGCTTCACATACCTGCCCCGCACCCACCTGTGTTGTGCTGCCAGTCACAGGGTGGGGGAGTATGGGCCGAGTCCCGTGGTACAAGTTTCAACGGGAGCAGTGGAATCCCATCACCGGCTTCAGCCAAGGCCAGGCTGGCGAGGCCCAGGGGGTGGGGAGATGGGGAACATCTGCATTTCCTACATTTCTTTCATCCCGGATGACGCTTGAGAGAACACCACATGTGGTGAGCAAGTGCAACGTAACACCAGCCACAGCCTTCCTACAGCTAGATTCGCAAACGGGTCCGCAAAGGGACAATCACACCAAACCCAGGGTTCTCACCAAGCAGCTCCAACCAGGTCAGAAACTGATTCTGATTTTTGTGCCACGGCAAAACCCGGATCCTCTCATGGAAGCACCACGCAGGCAGAGAGCAAGTCCCCACGACAAGACTGATGCTGGTTCTCCGCAGCTTCCCAGTGCCCTTACAGACTCCACAGCCGCAGATGCTGCACACCAGTGTGTGTGTCAGCACCAAACACCCAGCATTTTCTGACTCGTCAACTTTACTGATTCCACACCCACATCATCAACACGGTGCCGAATATCTGTGACTACTGACTCGGCCAACAGTTCTGTCCGCGTTCACCACATGCCTTCCATCGCTTCTGCAGACAAGAGCTCTCCAGTAAAGAACTAGGAAACAGTCCCGTCTCTTCCAGTCCCCTGTGCCTCCCCAGCAAGTCCGGCACTCCACTAAAGAACTACGGAATGGGGGTGCCTGGGTGGCTCAGCTGGTTAAGCAACTGCCTTCAGCTCAGCTCATGGGCCTGGAGTCCCAGAATCAAGTCCCGCATCCGGATCCCAGCTCTACCAGGAGTCTGCTTCTCCCTCTGATCTTCTCCCCCTCTCAAATAAATAAATAAATAAATAAATAAAATCTTAAAGGGCGGGGGGAGAACTAGGGAACATTCCTGACTCTTTCAGTCCCCTACGTGTGCCTGAACTTAACACTGCAGTGCGTGCTAGCAGCCCTCCAGGTCCAGCCCCCGGAGCCCAAGAGCGACTCTCCTTGAAGCACCAAGGCCTTCTCTGGGGGTGGAGGGAAAGCTGTGCTATCTCACCACTGGTCCCAATTTGGGAATTCTTGAAGGTTTCACTGAGTGGGATACACATGCACCCTGGCAACTTTCCTCCCAGGAGGAGGGCAGAGAATTGAGGCAACAATGAGCAGACACACAGCTCAGAGCTCACCTTGAGGGCCCTCTCAAGCCTACTATCCCTGTCCTTTTCTTTTTTAGATTTCTTCTTGGCCACTTCATCCATCCCGTCTACCTCGTCGCCTTTCCGCTTTCTGAAAGAGACATGGGAGAAAAAGAACCATCAGAACCCTGGAACCAGCGACTCAGGGGACACAAGAACTTCCTGTCCCTATAACTCCTGTCTGCCCGGCCCCACATGCATATCTCGCTCTACTCCCTGGAGCTCAGGGTCTGCCCGGGCAGTATTGGTGATGGGCCCCACATACATCACAGTTTACTTTGCTTCTGAGGGGTGGCCCCAGGGCCTTGGAAAAAGCCTGCATCTGATGTCAAATCTCCCCATATATCTCTTGACACAAATGAAGCAGCTGGAAGGTTCTGGCAGGGACTATGACAGGTTAAGCCCATTGCTGAGGGGCAGGGATTGTAGAAGGATGAACCACTCGTGCCAGGGTTGAGTCTTTCAAGCTAAACCACAGGGCTGCTCCTGGGGCAGTTATCCAAGGCTGGACTACACTGGCATCCCCCCCAGCCACAGGAGCAGGTCCCTGCACACCTGGCTCAGCCCTCACCTGACCAGGGTGGGGGTTGGGGGAGCGCGCAGGGCAGTAGGGAGGGTCCTCAGAAGTCATGGTGGTTAAGAGTCTGTTGCAGCTGTCACAGACCCGGCTTCAAACCCCTGCACTTGCCCTCACGCACGGAGAACCCGTGTGCCTTCCAGAGTGACTTGACCCCCGTCAAGCACCCAGCACGATGCTTGCTGCTCTGTTACTGCCCCATTAATGCTGGCTGTTGCCATGGCGCATGGGGGAGCTTAGGCCTCCCTGCACACACAGCATGGGCTGGCCTGACCTTAATCCATGAGCCAGATTTTCCAGCTTTCCTGTCTCCTCCAGAGCTGCATACGCTGTGCACGAGCTTGTGTGTGATGAAGCCAGGTGGCACCTGACAGCGGCTTGATGATGGGAAGGTGAGGATCACCCGAATCCCAACACTGTCCACAGCTGGGCATGGCCCTGCCACCCTTCCCTTGCTGTGCCCATGACCCCAATTGACTCTAGACCGGGGCCCAGAGACCAGCAAAGGGGACAGGAAAGAACAAGCACCCGCCGACTCCAGATTGGCTCCGACTGGGCTTCCCGTCCTCAATGCCAGTGCCACAGGAACCCCATACCATTCCGACACTACACCAGGGGGCTTCTCATCCACAGCTCCCCTCCTCCTGCCACGATCCTCCCAGCAACAGCAGAGGCCCAGAAACGCAGGATGCCGCAGGGACAGGAAAGCGAGTCATGCAAAGGTCCCAAGAAATGTAGTGCTTGGCCTGGGCATGGGGAATACTCAGGGCCAGGGGTGCCGGCAGTGGCAGCTGGCTGGTCCCGCCTGTCTGTGGATCAGAGGGGGGAAGAGGGAACAGATGGGCGGGAGCTACGGGAGTTGCAGGACCGTGCGCCCAGGAGGGGCGGAGCGCAGTCATCACCATCCCTCACTGTGCATCCCCAGCTCGCTGAAGGTCAGCAAAGAGAGATGCCAGAATAGCCTGGAATCTGCAGGGTCTCCCCGGGGCCCTACCCCCATGACCCCCCACCTACCCTTCACTCTTGACTCCTGGGAGCTGCTTCTTCAGGGTTTCCTTATCCTCTGCTGCCAGGAGGTTGAAGCCCTTGAGCTGGCTAGCGCTGTACTCGGGCCTGAAGCCCAGCTCCTCCCTATTTCTCACAAAGCAGTCTGGGTGGTACCAGCGGTCGATCATGCCCAGCTGGGGCTTCTCTGGGTCCAGCATCTTCTTGGATAGGCGGATCTGACCCTGCAGGAAGAACCACATGTGGTACCAAGAAGATGACAAGAGTGACGGTGACATCAGGTACTTGGGGAAACAAAGGTTAGCCGGTACCCCAGCCAAGGGGCCTCAGGTCCACACCAAGGGCACTCGAAGGACCGCTGGCAGCCTCGAACTGCTTTCTGCTGCCAAGGACTGTGTGCCAGCTAAAGCCTCAGCACCCCGTTTTAAATGAGGTCAACTCCACCCACCCACCTAGGCACGTGAGGACGTGCAACGTCTTCCCTGAGAACATTCTGCCAGCCCCGGAGCTGATGTAAGCAGAGCTGGCCTGGACCACTAGCTAGGATGCCACCCTGCAAGCCCCCACCCCAGCGGGCTTGTCCCCCCACCGCCGTGGCCCCCACACTACAACTCTGTGCAGCCTTGGGGACCAGGTTGGGGACCCCAGGTCTGACATTCTCAGGAGTTCCGAGCCTGGGAGACATTCACTGACGCTGAACCGCCAGCGCTGGGCTAACCCCCACAGCCCCGCATCTTCTCTTCTCTAGACACCCGACAAGGCAGCTGCCGGACAGCCAGGTGGCTCCAGCGGCCAAACCCCTCCCCTGGGCTTACCTTCTCAATCTTTTTTTTTGTTTGTTTGTTTTTTTGGTCATTTGTTTTTTATTTTTTTATTTTTTATTTCTTTTCAGCATAACAGAGTTCATAGTTTTACACCACACCCAGTGCTCCATGCAATGCGTGCGCTCCACAATACCCACCACCTGGCTCCCCCAACCTCCCACCACCTGGCTCCCCCAACCTCCCACCCCCCGCCCCTTCAAAGCCCTCAGGTTGTTTTTCAGAGTCTATAGTCTCTTTACCTTCTCAATCTTCTCCATGCAGCCCTTGCACGTGCTTCTGTTGGACTTGGCATACTCGGCCGCGAAGTCAGCCAGCATCTTGTCCGTCTTGCCTCCGCCTCCATCCTGGCCCTTGCCTGAAGGATGGAGCATAGCGGTGCATGCTTAACTTCAGGGTGGCTGCAGAGAGCCCAAACCCCCCAAGCCCCGGGACACCCCGTGCCCAGGGAACTGCGACTGGCCCAGCTCTCCAGCGTCTGTCCTTAACAGCTGTGGCTAACACAGCTGCTCTTCTGGCAAGAAAAGGTGACCCTTCCTTGGACAGGCTCTTGGAACAGTGTGGTGCGAGAGGGTGCTGGTCTCACCCTCCGGCTCCTTCCATCATTGCCCCGGCCCCCCCTACTTTGGACAAAGTGCTTGCTTCCCGCTTATCATGAAAGCCAAGTCCTCCGCAACATTTGAACTCCACCTTCTGATTCCCAAGATCCTCTAGGCATCAAAGTTACATGCCAAAATTAAAGGTTTTTTTGTTGTTTTTTTTTTTAAAAGGGGTATCTTCACACAGAAACAGGAGTGCAAGTAGCAAACACGCAGGGAGGTGGCATTTCTCAATCAGTGGGGGGAAAGCTGGGGTCATTCAGCACAGAACCTTGGGGACCAATAGCCAAGCACCTGGGAACAAAGGAGTCTTTTCTTACATAGCAGTGAGTCCTAGACTGAAAGCTTCTGTCTTAAGATCAGGAACAATACAAGGCCTTCTTCCCCCACATCTACTCAACACTGTCTCAAAGGCTCTAGCAAGTGCCACTAGGGCAAGAAAAGGAGACAGAAGGTGTAAGTTCAGGATAGAACAGATAAAGCACCTCTACCTGCAGGGACAGGACTGCACCAGCAGGAATATAGGAAAAAAACTACTACCATTAAGTGAATTGAGCAAATCTGGATGAGGCAAGGTCAACAAAGAAAATGTTCTTATATATGAAGAATACACATTAGAAAAGTAAATTAAAGGGACGCCTGGGTGGCTCAGTTGGTTAAGCGGCTGCCTTCGGCTCAGGTCATGATCCCAGTGTCCTGGGATCGAGTCCCTCGTTGGGCTCCTTGCTCGGCGGGGAGCCTGCTTCTCCCTCTGCCTCTGCCTGCCACTCTGTCTGCCTGTGCTCGCTCATTCTCTCTCTCTTTCTCTGACAAATAAATAAGAAATCTTAAAAAAAAAAAAAAAAAAAAAAAAAAAAAAAAAAAAAAAAAAAAAAGGAAAGGAAATTAAACCATACTATTTAAGTAGCATTTTAAACACATAGAACACTTAGAAAAAGATTTACTAAGACACACAAATCCTCCCCAGGAAAGCTTCAGGCCAGTGTGAAGTTAACAAAGGCCCAAGTAAGTGGAAAGATACTTCAGGTCTATGGACTGACTGACCCAACTGGGTGGCATATAAATAAGCCAATCCCATTTGACCCCCCCGATTCCAGGTGATGCTAATCAAAATCCTAGGGAGCTGGTTTGGGCAAGAAATCCGTAAGTTTACCACAAAATTTGTAGGGAATAACATAGGACCTAGAAAGGTCAACACAATATTCAAAGAGAACAAAGCTGAGTGAGTGATGGCACCATCTGTTTACTTTGGAACTCTGATGGGGAGGTAACCACTTATTCCCTCCACACTATGTGATTTCATGATGTCCCACAAAATTGTAGGAATTAGGACAGTGAGATGCTGGCAGACACAGCAGCCAAGGGGACCAGAGTCCAGAGACACACCCAGCTATGCAGTCACATTGTCTTAAAGTCTTCGCACAAATGGTAACGGAAACAACATGGTACCCACCAGGAAGAAATAAAAAACCACCCCCTTCTCCCACCTAACACAAAAACGTTCAATTGGAAATATGAATGCCAGGGCCACCACACTTCCAGAAGAAAACAAAGGAGGGTATGCCATAGTCTTAGAACAGGGAAGATTTCTCAGAAGGTGGACAGCCCTTATTAAAAAAGAAGGAAAAAAAAATCAACCACTACCCTTCATAAAATGTTGGTAATTAAACAATGGCAATATCCAGAATAATAAAAGGTATTCACCTTTATCTATCTCTAATAAGGGACTCGCACCTAGAATTTTTTTTTTTTTAAAGACTTTATTTATTTGACACAGAGAGATCACAAGTAGGCAGAGAGGCAGCCAGGGTGGGGAGAGGGAAGCAGGCTCCCTGCTGAGCAGAGACCCACCCACATGCCCCCGATGTGGGACTCGCTCCCAGGACCCTGAGATCATGATCTGAGCTGAAGGCAGAAGATTAACCCACTGAGCCACCCAAGAGCCCTCGCACCTAGAATATTCCAAGAACTCCTACAACTCAAGAAAAAAAGACCAATACCAACCAAAACCATGCTGAGCTCTCACTACACTCATATCGGGAGCAAATACTGAAGCGTGCCTGTGCCAGGTGCTGACAAGGATGGGAAATGGTACAACCCAAGGACAGTCTGACAGTTTCCTGAAACAGCTGAAGGGACATCCATGGACACTCTACCACTCCATTCCTAGGCGATCGTCCTGGAGAAACATGACCGTGTGTCACACAGACGTGTACACAAACGTGAACAGTTGCTGTATTTGCACCAGCGCAAGGCTGGGAACAGAAGTTCGGCTCAATGGTGATCTACTGCAAGGATCATCCCTCAGCAATCCCATGTGGTGACACCAGGCAGCCTGTGACTCACAGGCCTTCTGCTGAGTGGAAGGAGGTTAGGGGAGAAGTCCATGCTTTTCCTTTGCTTCAGAAATCCTAAGTCACACAAAGTTAATCCAGAGCCATGGTCACCCAGGTGGGGAGGGTACTGAAGAGAGGGCGCAAGGAACTTCCTGGGGGGAACGGGAATGTTCCCTAACTTGACGGGGTACAGCTTACACGACTGCCCGCATCTGTCAAACTCACAGAACTGCATGTAAATCATTTTAAAAATCCCAGATGAAGAACTGAGAAATAAGAGCAGAACCAGAAGCTGCAAATGAGCAGACAGACGTTGATCACAGAACATTCAGTTCAGGATGAAGCTTCAGTACAGCAAAACACACAAATGTGCTTCAAACAAACACGTCAAAGGGCAGGCTGGCTGGTTGGTGGGCACACACAACTCTTGATCTAAGGGTCGTGAGTTCGAGCCCCAAGTTAGGAGTAGAGTTTACTTAAAAAACAAAAACAACCCCCCCTCCCCACAAAACTATGTATTTTAAAAAGTCAAAATTGGCGGGGCGCCTGGGTGGCTCAGTGGGTTAAAGCCTCTGCTTTCAGCTCAGGTCATGATCCCAGGGTCCTGGGATCGAGCCCCACATCGGGCTCTCTCTCTGCTCCTCAGAGAGCCTGCTTCCTCCTCTCTCTCCCTGCCTGCCTCTCTTGCCTACTTGTGATCTCTGGCTGTCAAATAAATAAATAAATAAAATCTTAAAAATGTTAAAAAAAAAAAGGTCAAAATTGGCAAATATATTTGCAAAACAGAAGACAAAGAATTCATATTTTGTTTCATTACAAAAAACCCACAAAATACCCTAAAGGATGAGGCAAGGACACCTACTAATACCAAATTAGTAAAACTGACCACCGAGCGTGACAAAGCGTTCCACCCCACAAGGAGCCCAGTGAAGAGGAATGGAAATACCTGATGTGGGGACCTGTCCCTGGAGGAGAGTGCCAGTTTAAGGGCCCCAAGCTTTCTGGAAGGCAATCAGACACAAACACAGAAAGCCTCAGAATGGTTCATGTTTTCGAGCAGCCATCTCTCGGAATTAAAGAAATAGCTGGCTAGCTGCCCTGTCTGGACAGAAGTTTGAAGCACCTCTATCTGCAATACCTCTATCTGCAATGTAGCAAAAACGGATGAAAGTCTGGCCTCAAAGGACAGGCTGTCTGGAGCTGAAGCCTGGCTCACTGGCCTTGGGGCCCATCAGTGCATCTCCAGTGGACACAGGCTATTGAACAAGGGTGAGAGGACATTAATGTCAAGGGTCGTGAATGAAGCACAAAATAGAGCAAACTTCAGTAAACAATAAACATGGGGCGCCTGGGTGGCTCATTGGGTTAAAGCCTCTGCCCTCGCCTCAGGTCATGATCCCAGGGTCCTGGGATCGAGCCCCGCATCAGGCTCTCTGCTCAGCAGGGAGCCTGCTTCCTCCTCTCTCTCTGCCTGCCTCTCTGCCTACTTGTGATCTGTCAAGTTAATAAAATCTTAAAATAATAAATGATAAATGCATTAAAAAAAAAGATTTATTTATTTGACAGAGATCACAAGTAGGCAGAGGCAGGCAGAGAGAGGAAGGGAAGCAGGCTCCCCGCTGAGCAGAGAGCCCGTTGTGTGGCTCAATCCCAGGACCCTGGGATCATGACCTGAGCCGAAGGCAGAGGTTTAACCCATTGAGCCACTCAAGTGCCCCACAAATACTACATGTTTTTAAAAAACTCAAAAGACTTAACATGAACAGAGTAAGTGTTAGGGGCGCCTGGGTGGCTCAGTGACCAACTCTTGGTTTCAGCTCAGGTCATGATCTCAGGGTCTTGAGACTGAGCTCCAGGCTGGGCTTCGAGCCCGGGGTGCGGGGGGAGCCTCCTTGAGAGTCTCTCTCCTCTCCCTCTGCCCCCCCCCACCATGTACTCTCTCTAAAATCAACAGATCTTATAAAAGAGTAAATATTCTACTGTAAAATCTAACACAGAGGTCAACATCACTAGGAAAATGCGAATCAAAATCACATGAAAGAACACCTCAGGATGGGTATTATAAAAAAGGGAAAACACACACCCCCTCAGACAAAAGAGCGCCAGTGAGGACGTGGGGGAAATGGAAGGACCCTGAAACCCGAGTGTCGCTGGCGGGGTGCACAGTGGCGTAGCCCCTGCAGAACACTGTGCATCACAGGTGGACCACGAGCCCTGGTGGCTCCCTGGGAGGGCAGGGAGCGGGGTCTGGACCAGGTCCCCGCACACCATTGTCCACGGCAGCACCATCTGGAACTGCCCCAGGGCAGAAATGACCCACATGTACCCCAAGGCGGGGGACGGATAAACTGTGGCCTATCCAAACTGTAGCCCATGGCACGGATGACCCTGAGCGAGACAACCCAGGCCCAGGAAGACAAACCCAGCACAACTCCTGGCATAGGAGGCACCCAGGAGCCCCATCCAGACAGAAATCAGCGTAGGGGAGGAGCCACTGTGAAGCGGGCAACGAGTTTCGGGGGGGGAAAGTGAGAAAATTCTAGAGAGGGTCAGGCTGACGGAGTGCACGCGGGAACACGGCTCCGAGGGTGGAGTTCCTGTTACGTGTGTTTTGCCACACACACGGTGACAGAGCATTTAACAAAGTGACACTTACAACCCCATTTCTGCAGGAAAGAATAAACACAGCACACACATGAATCCACTATTTGAAAAAAATTCCTAGGGAGACATCCCACAAGTCCGATGACCATCATCTGGGAATTACAGGATCTGGTAAGACATAAACTTTCTGGGTGTCTCTATTAAATCAGTCTCTTTGGATACAAAAATCCTTAGACAACTACAAGGTATTATTACGTTAACTTTAGGACTTAAGATAAAGTTTTACAAGAGAAACAGTTACAGCAAACTTACCATGTTCCATATTATAGAATTATCTACTTTAATACACATCAATTGTAACTAGATGGGACACATTCCGAAACAGACAAGCCCCACTAACCAGAACACAAAAGGGGAAAACCACCACAGAACAAGACCGTGTCACCGTTGCCCTCAGTGAAAACAGACCCGCTGGCTCTCTGGACCATTTCTCATCACATTTGCTGTTTTTTTATTCACGAGTGTGAGCGGTGTCACTGACCTCTTAGCTTCCACAGACCAGCAGTGGCGGGACACAAACCTGCCGCGTGGAGGACAGAATGGTGCCGCCCAGGGACCAAGAGCTCTGCGGGGAAGGACGGCGGCCGTTCCCTTGACAGCCCAGAGGCACGAGAACGGGTTCAGCAGGGTCCGCTTCTAAGGTAGACCAATGAGAACCCAGCCTCAGGAGATCTTCAACAAGCGATGAAAAACTATTTACAATGTACAGGCATCTCAAGCAAGTTAGGTTTGTGGGTATCAACAAACTGACTCAAGTCTACGTGGAGGCAAAAGACCCAGGACAGCCAACACAGTACTGAAGGGGAAAAAGTCAAAGGACCGACACCATCTGACTTCAAGACTTACCATCAAGATGGTCAGGTACCAGGAGGACAGACAAACCGATAAACAGACCGCAGTGACCCCCCCCGCCCCCCACAGTCACTGAAGCCTGACAAATGAGCAAACACAATACAGCGGAGGAAAGACAGACGGTCAGGTACCAGGAGGACAGACAAACCGATAAACAGACCGCAGTGACCCCCCCGCCCCCCAACAGTCACTGAAGCCTGACAAATGAGCAAACACAATACAGCGGAGGAAAGACAGAATTTCCAACCAGTGGTGAAGTGGACATCTGCACACAAAATAAATCCAGACCAAGGCCTTATCTCCTTTACAAAATTTAACTTAAAAGAAAAATGCCACACTGTAAAGAAAAACTTAGCTGACCTAGGTATGGTGATGACTTTCAGATGCAACACTGAAGACGGTCCAGGAAAGAAAGAACTGGACAGCTGGACTTTCCGGCTCTGTGCCAGACACTATTGAGAGAATGAGAGAGAAGACGTGCCACAGACACGGAGAAGACACTTGCAAAAGACAGAGTTGATAAAGGACTGCTATCCAAAATAGATGAGCAACTCTGAAACTCGGCACTAAGAACATGAATGACAAATGGCACAAGTATCCAGATTCCTCCCTAAAGGAGAGATGCAGACGCCGAGAAGCACATGTAAAGATGCTCCACATCATATGACATCAGGGGATTGCAAATCAACCCAAGACACCTCTAGCACCTATGAGAACAGCCAAACCCCCGATCATGGACACCACCAAATGCTGGTGAGGGCTTGGGGGGGGGGGGGATGCAAACTGGGGCAGCAGCTTAGGGAGGCAGTTTGCTGGTCTTCAAAAAATGAAACATCTACTCAAATGAGCTGAAAACCTATGTCCACACAAAAACCTACACGTGGGGCACCTGGGCGGCTCAGTCAATTAAGCATCTGCCTTCGGCTCAGATCATGATCCCCTGGTCCTGCGATCAAGACCTGCATCAGGCTCCCTGCTGGGCGGGGAACCTGCTTCTCTCTCTCCCTCAGTCACACCCCCTGTTTAAATGCTCTCTCCTTCTGTCAAATAAATAAATAAAATCTTTAAAACAAAAAAACCCTACATGTGGATGTTTACGGCAGATTTATTTATAATTTCCCAAACTGGGAAGCAACCCAGATGTGCTTCCACAGGTGAGCGAAAAACTGCGGTCCATCCAGACAATGGAGTATCTTTCAGCACCACAAAGAACTGAGCCATCGAGCCATGAAGAGACATGGAGGAACCTGCAACGCCCGTTGGTTTCTAAGTGAAAAGGCTTCGTATGACTGACCCCAAGCACAGGTGACACTCAAACAAGGGGGGTCGAGGGCTGGGGTGCGGATCCCCTTGTGCACTGAGAATCCGTGTGTACCTTCTGATTCCCTTGAAACTTAATAACAGCCTGCCATTCACCGCAAGCCCCACTGACAACCCACAGCTAACACACCCTCTGTCACATGTGTTCCGTGTAGTATCGTTCCCCGAAAAGCAGACGACAGAGAGCAAACCGTTACGGGAACAGAAACGTTCACAGCCCCCTATGGGACTTACTGAGGAAGACACACAAAGAAGGGGCCTACACAGTTCAAACCCGCTCTGTCCAAACTGCACACCATCCGAACCTGTAACACGTACACTGCCGTGAGGGCACCCTGGAGCTGCGGACTTGGGGCAACGGTGAGGGCTCCATGTAACCCCCGGATCGCTCTAGAGGGAGACAGGGAGAGGCCCTGCCTGCGTGGGGGCACGATGCAGATGGGAACGCTCTGTACTTTCTGCTTCACTCTGCTGTGAACTTGTAAGTGCTCTAAAAGAAAGTCAACTAAAAACAAAACTGCAAACGATTCAAAAGCTTCATCTCTGGGGTACCTGGCCGGCTCAGTGGGAGGAGCAGCAACTCCTGATCTTGGGCTTGTGGGTTCAGCCCCACGTTGGGTGCAGATTACTTAAAAATAAAAGAACAATAAAAAAACAAAGGCTCCATCAGCAGCATCTTAAACAAAATACTGTGCCACGGGCAAGTCAATGAATGAGGCAGCTCGGTTATCCACGTGCGCAGCTGGAAAACATGGGGGAGGGGCAGCCGAATGCTCTCCCAGAAAAGGCCCCCCGCGGAAGCTGCCCTGTGGGAGTTTGGGGGGTGACACCAGCCACCTCCCTCATCTCTACACACCTGTCACACCTCCAGCCTCTGCGGTCTTCTTGACTTTCTGCTGGTCGTCCCACCTGAGCTCAGAGAAGCCGTCCACCTCTACGTCGGGGTGTCGGATGGAGTGCCCGACCTTCCAGAAGCAGGAGAAGTGGTACCAGTGTGGGACTTTTCCATCAAACATGGGCGACTGGAAGAGAAGAGAGGGAGGTGCGTGAGCAGCCTCAAACTCAGTTCTCAGCCACTGCACATATGAGGCCCTTCTTCTTCGCTGAAAACCCAGGACAGCAGTGCCCATGTGCCCCATGTCACTTGAGAAAAGCCGTGAGCCAACAAGAAATGGCATCCCCACCCAGATTTCTCAAGCTATGCCCCGACAGCTGCTCTTCGGACGCAGCTGGGGAACAGCGGTGCTCCTCAACGGAGCTCTGCACCACGGGCCATGCCTCAGTGACGCGACTTCCCTCCCAGGGCCATGGAACGCACACAAGATCCCCATTCTGTGACCCCATCCTGCTGCACCTGCCTGGGAGGCCAATGACTGACCCCATCAGGTCTAGGTGGCCCAAAAAGGGCTTAGTGCCTCTGGCATCAGAATAAGGAGGAACAGGGGCGCCTGAGTGGCTCAGTGGGTTAAGCCTCTGCTTTCGGCTCGGGTCATGATCTCGGTCCTGGGATCGAGCCCCACATCAGGCTCTCTGCTCAGCGGGGAGCTTGCTTCCTCCTCTCTCTCTGCCTGCCTCTCTTGCCTACTTGTGATCTCTGTCAAAAAAAAAAAAAAAAAAAAAAAAAAAAGAATAACGAGGAACAAGTTCCAGATAATGAGCAAAGCAGAGAAACCGTGTCAGGATGGCGCAGCCGTGCCGATATGAGTGGAAGGAACTTCTCTGAGGGCAAACGACCCAGGGATCTGTGGACAGCAGCCTCCAGGGCCTGGAGCTGGAGGGTCAGTGGGCATCCCAGGAAGCCCCGCCACAGGGGAAGGTGCTGCCCGTCACAGCATGCTTCCTCTCTCCTATGATGCTTCCCACTCGGGTTGCTCCTGATGCGACAGCTGCAGGCTCTCCTCCTGGGGACACTGCCAGCTCTGGGCTCCTGGGGCCCGAGCACCCTCTGGCCTCAAGAGCAGATGGTGACGGTGACAGGGCAGAGTGGGACAAGCACCTCACTTACTCGGTCCCCGGCACCCTTTGCAAGCCATCACGGGAACCCTCAACTGCCTCCGGGTAGGGCACCCCCATTTCACAGGTGTCTGCAGCAAGTGACTCAGTCCGACTCGCATCCGACAGCAAGGTTCTGTCCGCTCACTATGCTGCTTGGCAGAATGAGCTCCTTAAAAACACACACATGGTTCTGACCAAAGCAGAGGCGGCTCCAAAAATCTGCTTTTACAGGAAATAAAGCTAAATGCCACGCAGATGGAATGAAAAGTATTAAAACAGCATCAAACATGAACCACCACGTAGGAATTTTCGGATGGGAACTGTTGGACAGAAGAAATATTCTGGAAAAACAGTGACTTCTCCCACCTAGCCCCTTCCCAGGCTGTGAGTCGCCTCTTTCTCAGTGTAATATATGCAGAAGGAAGGTTCACTCCACGGCACTGCAAGGACGCCCCAGCATCAAGCAGCCTGGTTTCCCGCACATCAGCAGTCCCCTCAGCCCAGAATGCTCCGCAGCCCTAGTCAGCTCCCCAGAAGGATCCTCCCAAGCCCCTCCCAGGTAAGAACAATCCCTCTGGGCACTGATTCAGTCAATGCCTGTGCCCTGCACCGAGCTGGAAGCTGCCTCCGTCTTGCTAGCTTCGGGCAACACCTGCTCATAGAAGGCAGCTGGACCGTGGACACCCAAGTCTGGAGATAAGAGCTGGGGAAAAGACTGCTCACTCTCAATAAACGGCATTTCCAAATGGACTTGTGTCAAACTTCCAACGAGGCAGGCGACACCTCCAGAAGTGTCCGCCATCTTGCTGTACATTTGCAGTGCCTTGCACCTGGATCCTCCTGTCTTGGTGCCCCCCCCCCCCCCCGCAGCACTCAGGTCACATGCAAGCACAGGAGGGCACGGGGCCCAAACGCCTCTGCCCCACACTGGACCTTGTTGCTCTGGTGGGAATCTTGGTCTGGGTGCTGTGTCCCAACCATTAATGCAGTATGGGATGATGGAGAGGTGTAGCCCAAGGGCCCCCAGTCACGCTTGAGAGGAAGGACCCCTGAACAAAGCCAGGCTTTACCCTAGAACTTGGGAGTGACAACGATGTGGCAGGAAGGTAACTGGAACAAGATCACAAGACTATGCTTCCACTTGGCAACTTAAGTGGCAGAATCTCTGTGTACTCCTAACACAGACCCAGCACCTACCAGGGAACTGGGTCCTCACTCAGGGAACTGTTTCCTTCTGCGTAAAACAAGCCAGCCCACTGCCCACCTACTCAAAGACAGCATGGAATGCCGGTTAACAGCGTGAGACCCCACTCTGTGCCCGCTGTCTGCCTCAAGCCCACCCAAGACAGAAGAACGCAGGGCCCACCCGTCCACCAAAGGCTGCAAGGCCCCTTCAGCCCCCGGAGACTTCCTCAGGGCACACCACCCAAAGATCGGTATCTGACACTCAGAACAGTTCTCCCATACAAATGTAAAAGAAGGTATTTAATGGGGCACCTGAGTGGCTCAGTGGGTTAGGCCTCTGCCTTAGGCCCAGGTCATGGTCTAGGGGTCATCCGGCTCTCTGCTCAGCGGGGAGCCTGCTTCTCCTTCTCTCTCTACTTGTGATCTTGGTCTGTCAAATAAATATCAGAAGCACCAGACTAGCCCTCCTCTGTATTTGGCACACAGGGCGCACTAAGGTTTTGTCTGTCCTTCCTGATTGGACACGGTCCTCTCTGGCTGATTAGTGAAGCCCATGGACGTGCCTTTCTCGAATTTAAAAACATCATAAAATACACGAGCTCACAAAATAAACTAATTAGACTAAAATAACTACCAAAATATTTAAAAATTCGGTGGGATACAGTGAGCTTTAAAGCATGAAATAAAGACTTTAGCACCCATTCTAACAACTACAGTAACTTTAAATACGATGAGCATAATGGATGACTTTAAGAAATCCCCAAGTGCAAAGCAGCATGAAAATACCTATAATTACCACTTCTGACAAAAATCAGGTACCTCTTTTACTTTTCTGCTTTTACTCTGCTGCTTACATACCTAATTGAAGGAAGTATTTTATTTAGACTAGTGACTACAGAAATGTAAACTCCTCTAAACCCACTGAATGCCACCCCACAGATTTTAGGTCAAGCACCCCTGCACTGAGAAAGGTTCTCCTTTTTGTTATTTAAAAAAAGGAGGGGTGCCCGGGTGCGCTCAGAGGGTTAACCCTCTGCCTTGCCGCTCCCCCCCAAACCCCCAGTATTGGGCTTTCTGCTTGGCGGTGAGCTTGCTTCCCCCCTCCCTCTGCCTACTTGTGATCTCTCTCTCTCTGTCAAAAAACAAAAACAAACCAAAACCAAAAACCTCTAAAAAATGAAGAAAAAAAAAAAAGAATAAAAAATGTAAATTCTAGGAGAGTTAAGTGTCACAAGAGGGAGCTTCAGATCAGGCAGCCCACTCGTTCAGGCTGAAGATGGGAGAGCAGAAATGGATCCTACCCCGGCACTCGATGCCTGATAAACATGTGGGGTCAGCAGGCTCTGGGGTCCAGAGGGGGGCCCTCCTTGTGTAACTAGTACCTAACAGTGCCTGACATGCTCTGTGTTCCCTGAAGGGTGGTACTGCTTGGCAGGTACTGAGTTAGGCCCTCAGAATACCAGGACCAGAGAGCCCCAGTCTCCAAGCCCATCTAGTACCCACTCTGCTCCACTTGGTAAGTACTGAAAACCCAGCGAGGACTATCTGGACTTTCCTAAAACTCACTGCTGCCTCAGAGGAAAAAACCAAGTTACCTTGAGCGAGGGCACTGAACTCAGTGAACACCAGCTTCAAGATGGTGAAGAGTAGGACGGGGCAGAGGAGAACCAAGACTTAACGGGCAGACAGGAGCACACTGGCAGCGGGAGGAGGGCCTCAGACACACAGCCCAGGCCTACACCCCCACCTGGGAAGCCTCAGACACCCGTCGGGGCGTCCCCAGTGTGTCCAGAAGCCCCAACGAGCAGCCCCCTCCAGCCTCTCTTACTCAGACCCGACAGCTGTAAATGCCGCGGGAAGAGAACGCGCCTGGGAGTCGGCAAAGTTTGGGGAAAATAGGACTTCAAACCACGAATTGGGCTAAAAGCGAAGGCACTGTACAGAAATGACACCGGCTGGTATAGTTCTGCATAATTAAGAAAAAACTGAGAGTAAGCGGACGTCGAAGCCATAGACGAAAATAGTTGGAAAAAAAAAAAACAAACCAAAAAAACCCCGCAGGCGCCGGTCGCCATCATCAATGTAGGACAAAAATCTCCCAGCACGAGGGAGGTCAGAACCAGGCCGGCTTCGGAAGCCCACGCGCGCCTTGCCCCCACCCCCAGGAGGCAGCGGGAAGGAAGCAGCCCCCACCCTGCAGCAGGGCCGCGAGCCGCACTTCCCGGGTTCTCGGGGGCGTCCCCTCCTCCTCCCCCGGACCCCTCCCCCACGCCCCCCGCCGCGCACAAAGCGGCCGCGCGCACCTGCACCATGATGGCCATGCGCAGCGAGTCCTTGGGGATGCTCTCGCTGCATTTCTTGCAGGACGCGCGCCCGCTCTTGGCGTATTCTACCCGGTAGAGCTTGTCCGAGGACTCCGCCATCGTTCCCTCGCGCCGCCGCCGCTCCGGGAGCCCCGCCCTGGACACGCGCCGCCGCCCGCCGCCTACCGCCCGCGCCTCGCTCCCCGCAGGCGCCCGAGGGCCCTGAGCTGCTGCTGCTGCCGCCGCCGCTGCCGCCGAACACGCCTCGCTACTCCGCCGCTCCCCGACCGACTGCTGACGCCGGACGGCGGGCACGCCCCCCGCGCACGCGTCCTGGGGCACGCCCCCGGCGCTCGCGTCCTCGAGGTACGCCCGCCGCGCTCACACACGTCCTCGGGGCACGCCCCCCGCGCACGCGTCCTCGGGGCACGCCCGCCGCGCGCGCGCCCTCCGCCGGCTGCGGGGGCGGTGTTCCCTGGTTGCCTGCGGCTGCGCGAGCCCGGTGGGCGGTGGCCGGGCGTGGAGCGAGCTCCGCCTGCTCTGCGCCCTGACCCTCTGCGCTCGCGCGGAGAATTCCGCCCCGCCCCGCTCTGGAGCCCCGGTTTGCGGTCCCATGAGCGGGGGACCTGAGGCACTTGAGGCGCTGCGCCCGCTGTGCCCCGGGGCCGGTGCAGACCTCGGACCCGCGCGCAGTCTGGGGGCACCGCCGCACCTGGGGCTCTGCTGGAAGGCGTCGTCGCAGGTGTTTGCGCTCCACCTGACGGTTAGGCCCCTCAGCACTTGAAATGGCGGGGTTAGAAGACCTTCTGCTAAACGGCTATGTCGATATGGAACTGGTTTTTGTGTTAATCCTGTGCGTTTTAGTTTAGTCATTTAAAACGTGGCAGGGGAGGAGGCGCCTGCCCGCTCTGTTCAGTGTCCGGCTCTGGATTTCCCCCCGGGGCTGTGCTCAGGGCGCAGTAGGCTTGAGATTCTCCCTTTGCCCCTTCCCTTGCTCACTCTCTAAGATGAATAAACCAGTCTTAAAAAAAAAAATGAATTAAGGGCGCCTGAGTGGTTCAGTTGGTTAAGCCACTTCCTTCCGCTAAGGTCATGATCCCCAGAGTCCTGAGATTAAGTACGGCATCGGGCCCCCAGCTGTGCGGGGAGTCTGCTTCTCCCTCTGACCTTCTTCCCTCTCATGCTCTCTCTCACTGTCTCTTCCTCAAGTAAATAAATAAATAAAATCTTAGTGCACGGGGCGCCCGGCTGGCTGAGTCAGTAGATGGTGTGACTCTATGTCAGGCCCGTGAGTTCAAGCCCCACCTTGGGGATGCAGCCTACTTTTAAAAATACGAAAATAAAACGGTCCAGTGGAGTGTGCTGTATCTGAGTATTGAGTTCTGCTAGAGCAGACAAAAATTAACAGGATTGATGAAACTCAGCAGAAAGAAGAAAGCTAATAACAAGACAGGGGATCCTGAGTAGGCAAATAGGTTGTGAGACACAGATAAGAATCTTAAGTTAGGTGTGTTAGCGATGTTGAAGATGAACAGAAGAAGTGGAGTATGTGATGGTGGCACCTGGGTGGCTCAGTGGGTTAAACGTCCGCTTTTGGCTCAGCTCATGATCTCAGGGTCCTGGGATTGAGCCCTGCATCGGGCTCTCTGCTCAGCAGGGAGCCTGCACCCCGCCTGCCTCTCTGCCTACTTGTGATCTCTCTCTTTGTCAAATAAAATCTTTTTCTAAAAAAGTGGAGTGTGTGATGGAATGAATAAAATAATTTTACTCAGGGAGTAACCAAATCAAAAGATAAGACCGTTGGACCTCCAGGTTCACTCATTGGTGCTAACATCATGGTCCAATTCTACCTCCTATACACCCTGCCCAAGAATTGCAGATAAAACCCTCATCTGAAGCACCTGGGTGGCTCAGTGGGTTAAGCCTCTGCCTTTGGTCATGATCTCAGGGTCCTGGGATCAAGCCCCACATCGGGCTCTCAGCAGGGAGCCTTCCTACCCCTCTCTCTGCCTGCCTCTCTGCCTACTTGTGATTTCTCTCTCTCTCTGTCAAATAAATAAATAATCTTAAAACAAAACAAAACAAAACAACCCTTGGGACGCCTGGGTGGCTCAGTTGGTTAAGCGGCTGCCTTCGGCTCAGGTCATGATCCCAGCGTCCTGGGATGGAGTCCCACATCGAGCTCCTTGCTCGGCAGGGAGCCTGCTTCTCCCTCTGCCTCTGCCTGCCTCTCTGTCTGCCTGTGCTCGCTCTCTCTCTCTGACAAATAAATAAATTAAAAAAAAAAAAAAACAACCCTCATCTGTTTTGCAGGCTAATTGGCAAATTATAGCTGTGGCTGGGTGCGCTTGTACGTGTCTCTGTGAGTGGGCTCCAAGTACTTGGAGTGACCTTGAGCATCCTCAGCTCCGGTATTAGTAACTCCACTGTCTGACTGGCTGGTGCAGTGGAGAGAACATAGGAACAAACAACCATTGCATAACCCCAGATTTAGATGATATGTTCTACCTAGCCTCTACCCTGTCCTTTGTGTGTCATCAACCCCACGTTGTATCTCTTTCTGCAGGAAGTTTAAATCAGGTGTTTCAAACTGATGCAATGAACCCTTTCGTTCAAGCATCTCACTTTGGTCTGTGAGGCTTTTTCTCTTTTGTGACTTCTGGAATACATTGTATTCCAGATGTGTCTCTGGGAGCTACCACAGCAGTAGAGGTCCATGGACGTCACTGGACCCACAAAGGGGTCCAGGCTAGGAATTCCTTTCCCTAGAACTAGAAGGAGAGCCAGCTAGATCCCACTGCCTACTCAGTATTTTTGCTTGGATGTCTTAAATGCTTCTCCAGTGATGTCCAACACTTCCCCTAGTACTGCCCACTCAGGTGTGGTCCTTGGTTCTCCCAATGCTTAGGCCAAACACCTTGGTGTCAGCTGGACTCTTTTCTGTTCCACATCCAATCCAGCCCTGAATCCTGACTTCTGGTTCCAGTGGTTTCTTTCATTTTTGATGTTTGGCTACCTGTGTGCCCCCAGCCCTGTGACCCTGTCACCTGCCACATTTCTACCTTCTCAACTGCAAAGGGGTACCCACGGGACCCTTGAGCCTGCACCCTGCTGTCTTGTAGAGGGACAGGGTGTGAGAGACCGAATCTCTGGATGAGCTCAAGGAATGTAGTGTGATTTTCCTTCGATAAAACGAAGGAAGGTAAACAACGAAACCAAAAACAATTAAAATGACACACACATATGTACAATGGTGAGTGAGAATTTTTCTTCCTCTCCATCGTTCCCCATTCCCACATCCCAGAGGCCATCACTTGTCCCCATGTATTGTTTGGGCTGTGTCCTGCCGGCCTCTGTGCGCGCACACACACACACGCACACACACACACAGAGTTCATAAAAACCTGCATAGAGAGAGACGATCACACAGAGGAAGGAACCTGAATCAACTTGCCATCAGATTTTCCCAATGGCAGACCCATGTAGTATTGATCAGAAAGGAAATTCAGAGGGAGATGGACCTTCTGTAGGGGAAGAAGAAGACCCGAGACTACCTAGCAAATCAGCATGCTCAGGTGAAACCGTAGAGGGCGGTCAGGCCTTACAGGGAGAAAGAAGGAAAACAGGGAGAAACCCCACAAGGCTTCAAAATGAGTGACCCCAAACTGTGGGAGGCCGCGTTAAGGCTAGAGACAAGAGCCAAGCCAGGCCCTGACTTGTGCCTCCTTGAAATCTAAAGGGTTAATAAGACCTAATAGATGGAAAAGTTGAGTAGCACTGAGAAAGGGTCTGAGCTATGTGCCTCCTGCTCGCCCACGTGACCTCTCATAAAGGAGTATTGTGAGCCTTAGCCATAAATCTGTGATAAGGTCTTATTGTGCCTGAATGGATCATAAACGACCTTTGGTGCCCTTTCTCACCTCTTGTAGCAACACTGAACTTATCTATATGTAACAGCCATTTGGCGCCAGGATGCCTGTACAAAGATACTTAAGAAATTTACAATGGGAACTTATGGTAATTGTGTCAGGCTTGTTATTGATGATTGTTTTTCTTTTCTTAGTCTTGCTGCAACTATATATACTAGTGTGCATAGCTGAATAAAGTGACACTGGACAACTCCTCTGTGTCCCCCCTGCCCTCATCTCTTTGCATCTTTTTCTTTTAACCGTCCTCTTTCCCTCTCGGCCCTGGTCGTATTGTCGCGCTGGCAGCGACACCAAACACGGAGCCAAGAACATGGTGGGACAGAGCTGAGGTGTCAATGGAAACTACACACGCCACAGCGGCCACTGGCCTGGCAGGGGAGCCCCTCCCTGGACAATCCTGTTATACTTAGAAAACCCACATATATGCTAATGAGGCAAGCCCAGGTCTGAGGGAGACACACGTTATTTAGAATGTTGTAATGTCTGAGGACGAGGTCCTGGGGGCTTTGAACACAGATGAAACTGGGAGGACATACAAGAAAGAATGGGAGTTATGTTTAAAAAGTTGACCATGGGGCACCTGGGTGGCTCAGTGGGTTAAAGCCTCTGCCTTCGCCTCAGGTCATGATCCCAACGTCCTGGGATGGAGCCCCGCGTCGGGCTCTCTGCTTGGCGGGGAGCCTGCTTCCGTTCCTCTCTCTCTGCCGTCTCTCTGCCTACTTGTGATCTCTGTCTGTCAAATGAATAAATAAAATCTTTACAAAAAAAAAAAGTTGACCATAATCTAGGGGCGCCTGGGTGTCTCAGTCCGTGAAGCGCCTGCCTTTGGCTGAGGTCTGGACCCCAGGGTGCTGGGATCGAGTCCCACGTTGGGCTCTCTGATCAGCAGGTAGAAGCCTCTGCCTCTGCCTCTGCTCTCTCCTCTCTTAAAAAAATAGATGAAATCTTTAAAAAAAAGTTTAAAAAGGTGAGTGTAAGTCTATATAATCAGAGCTTCTGTAAGAGAAAACAATGATAAATTATACTTCACTGAAATTAAAAACTTTTGCTTTTCAGAGGACACTACAGTGTGAAGAAACTAAGGAAGCAAGCTCGTGATTTCGCAGCTTTTTATTTATTTCTTTAACCTTTTGTGCATTGGCGGGAAGCTGTCTGAGCTGGACATCCCAGTTCACTCACTAGAGCTCCAGGGGTCCACTGCTCAAAGAGTTTTTATTTTAGCTCTTCCACATTTTACTTTCCAGGATCACTAGTTGCTGTGTTTACAGGCACATGCTTGGCATTTGTCGGTGTTTTTTTATTATTAAAGATTTTATTTTTATTTATTTATTTGATAGAGACACAGCGAGAGAGGGAACATAAGCAAGGGGAGTGGGAGAGGGAGAAGCAGGCTTCCCAGGGAGCAGGGAGCCCAATCTGGGGCTCGATCCCGGGACCCTAGGATCATGACCTGAGCCGAAGGCAGACGCTGAATGAGTGAGCCACCCAGGCGCCTCTATTGGTGTTTCTTTAGGTCTCGGTTCTTCTGCCTCGTCTGTTACAGGAAGGCCATCGGACAGTCTGGTAAGGGTCCCCGAAACACAAATAGTGAAATGTGGGACTGTTGAATCAAGAGGTCGATACAAGGACCACTGAGAGCCTTCCAGCTGTAGCTACCTGGTGGTTCTAGGGCTGTGGCCGTGGTCTGAGATCATCCTGGTGAAGGTTGTGGTCTGATCCCACCTGGTGAAAACTGTCCACCCTGGCTTATGTAACGATGGGGTCCTTTGGGGTCCTGGGACTGCCTGGGACTTCTGGACAGCTACACCATTTCCAGGAGTCTCCTCTTCCGTTGGCCTGATGCAGGAAACTGGATCTGGAGAATACTGGGACATGGGGACCCACCCTGCCCCTCCTACTTCTAAAGGGGGTCACTTGCTAGTTCCCTACCTGAATGTCCCCTCCTCTGTATCCCCTCCTAAGTGTCCCTGCTCTCCACCCCCTAACACCTCTAACTGGTGTTAGGGCACCAGTCACCTAACATTGACTGTGAGCTGTCACTGGGCTTTACCATATGTGGCTTCCGTGGTGCTGGCAGTCTTCAAACCTTTAGTGGTTTGAGGCTGTCTGCTCACTTGTGTGTTTAGGGCTGCGTCTGTTCGTCCTCAGCTTTGTTTTCCACAGCCCATGTCTGGAGAATTTTTAAGATATATTTTATTTATTTATTTGACAAGAGACAGTGAGAGAGGGAACACAAGCAGGAGGAGTGGGCAGAAGGAGAGGGAGAGGCAGACTCCCGCTGAGCAGGGAGCCCAATGCAGGGCTCGATCCCAGGACCCCGGGATCATGACCCAAGCTAAATCAGAGACTTAATGACTGAGCCCCAGGCGCCCTCATGTCTGGAGATTTTGTGTGTGGGGAGCAGGGTGGGGAAGCAAGGATGTGTGTGCACTCATGTGACGGGGTGCTGAGAGATAGTCCTTTGCCTGCGGGGGCTGCTGTCCCTTCTGGGATCAATAGCAGTCTGGAACCACAGAGTGTCTCCAGTGGCACCCCTACACCTCAAGTGCCCTCATCCCCCTGACTGAGACTCCAAAGACCCCCTCCCCCTCTTAGCTGGTGCCTGGGGGTGCAGCCCTCCATCCTTAGGGATAAGCTTCTCCTTTCCCCACCCATCCCACCCTGCCTGCTGTGTGCCCTTTGGAATTTCCTGAGGTCTTTACCCACCGGCCTGCGATTCCAGGTGCTGCCTTGCCATCTTTGGACCTCCCCGGGTCTCACCATGTGTTCCTGGATCCACCCCTTACTCAGGGGGAAAGGCTCCCCACTGCCCAGTTCCCGGCCAGCTGGGCGAGCTGTACCGCACCCACCTGGACCTCAGTCTGGAGGTCACCTTCCTGCCAGCCCAAAAAATTACTCAATAAACCCATCCTGCCTCCCGAGGGAACCATCCCTCACCTTACCTCCTTCTGTCTAGAAGGCCTGCCTCCCGCAGACCTTGCTTGTCTTTTTTTCTGGTACAGTCACGGGTTTATCAATTTACCTTAAAATATTTCTTCTCTGCCTTCATGGGGACCTTGGGCAGAGGGACTTTAGATGATATATATTCAATAAAAATTTTTTATTTCTTGTTTTTTTTGTTGTTGTTCTTAAAACTAGTGTTGATTGACCCTTGAGCGTTGACCTCTGGATTGCTGTGCTATTGTTTCTGTGCAGCACAGTCCTAGAAGCGGGATGCCCCATGAGCGTGTACATTGACAACTTTTAGAGAATCTGGCAAATTGCCCTTTGAAGCCATTGTCCCGGTTCATATACTTGCCCCAGCAGTGCTGAGACCACCGACACTCACATTTGTCAGAGTGTGGAGATGTACATTCTCTTATATTTTACTTTTATTGTATTTTATTTTTATTTTTTGTTTTTGTACTTTTTTTTTCAAGATTTTATTATTTGACAGACGGAGATCACAAGTAGGCAGAGAGGCAGGCAGAGGAGGGGGGAAGCAGGCTCCCCGCTGAGCAGAGAGCCCAACATGGGGCTCGATCCCAGGACCCCGAGATCATGACCTGAGCCAAAGGCAGAGGCTCAACCCACTAAGCCACCCAGGCGCCCCTGTATTTTATTTTTAAAGATTTATTTATTTTAAAGAGAGACAGCAGGAGCAGGAGAGGTGGAGAGAGAGGGAGAGAGAAACTCTCAAGCTGACTCCTCCGTGAGCCCAGAGCCTGACGCAGGGCTCGATCATGACCCTGACGCAGGGCTCAATCATGACCCTGAGATCACGACCCTGAGATCATGACCTGAGTCAGATGCTCAACTGACTGCTCCACCCAGGAGCCCCCAGTATTGTCCGTTTCTAATGTTATTTTTACTGATAGTTTTTGATTGCCAACGAGATGGAATATCTTTTTACATTCCATTGGCTATTTCAATTTCTTCCCCTGTGAAGCTCTTACAGTACCATTAAAAAACATTGACCACGTTGTTTACGCTTTGTAGCTTTTTTTAAATGACATAAACATGTCTTGCTTTATTTCCCTGTTTGCTCCTACTCCCAAATCCTCTTTCCCATATGTGACATTGCCTGGTTTATTAACGAGGGGAGGAGAAAGCTGTTGCCTGAGGAAGGGAGAAAGAGGCGAGAGCTCAGGGAGGCTGGGTGGGGAGATGAAGCAGGGTCTTTGCCTGGGAGAACCAGAGGTGGCTGAGCTCTTGATTTCAGCTCAGGTCAGGATTTCAGGGTCTTGGGATTAAGTCCCGTATCGGGCTCCCACCTCTGTTTCTCCCTCTCCCTCTACTCCTCCCTCTGCTCTCTCTCTCTCTCTCTCTCAAGTGAATACATAAATTTTTAAAAAATAAAAAAACTAAAAAACTCCACAATAGAAGCAGCCTCGTTGTTTTTCCTCCTAATTATATAATAATACATGCACAGTGTAAAAACAAAACCAAGCCGCATGACTTCAAGGATGGGGAAGAAGGTAAGATTCGCCCAATGCCACTGGGACCGTCTGGGGGCCGCCCTGCAGGCGGCATCGCGGGCCGGGCTTCTTGGTCTGGTTCCCATTCCCGCCTGTGACCCTGATGCTGGAGCAGCATCCAGCTGGAACGTGGCCGTGTGCGGGACTGCAGGCTCCCCCTCACTTGGGGGGATGCAGGCTCCCCCTCACTTGGGGGGATGCCTTCTCAGCCTCATGGAAGACGAAGATGGGTGGCTTGAGCCGAAGCACGCTGGGCACCAAAGCCTCAGGACCTGGGGCGGGCGAGTCCAGTGGTTTAGTTCAAAATGCAGGCTACGAGGGGGGCTGGACCTGGGCACCCCTCCCTGGTGGTCTGAGTGCTAGCGTCCTTGGAGGCCTTGTCACGTTGTTCCCAGAGGACCTCAGATGGAACCATTCCAACCGGCCCAAGAAGGTGGACATGGACTGGGGTCCTGCCTGTTTCTCCGGAGTCTTCTGGACCCTCTGGCAGTTTACTCCCCAAGGAAGGAAGGAAGGAAGGGGGAGAGGGAGGGGGAAGGAACAAAGGGAGAAAGAGGAGGCTTTTACCATGAGCATTGCATTTCCTACTGTATTCTTGGTTGATGGCATTTGCTCCTTGACTCTTACTGCTTTATCCAGTGCCCTGTGAATGAATGAGGGAATGAATGACAGAGCCCCCTCTGCTTGGAAATATACCTAAATTTGAACACACAAATTCTTTTGTATTCTTAACCCTTAGCTCACAACGGACACTTGATAGACACTTAGTAAATGCTTGTCGAATGAATGACTGACTGACTAAACGATTAAAGACCTACATAAACACGTGAAAAGAGGGTTTTCTTTTTTTTTAAGGTAGGAGTCTTTTTTTTTTTTTTAAGATTTTATTTATTTATTTGAGACAGAGAGAGAGCATGAGAGGGGGGAGGGTCAGAGCGAGAAGCAGGCTCCCCGCCGAGCAGGGAGCTTGATGCAGGACTCTATTGAGGGACTCCATGATCATGACCTGAGCCAAAGGCAGTCACTCAACTCACTGAGCCACCCAGATGTCCTAAAAAGAGGGTTTTCGACTTGCCTTGAAAACTGTCCCATCGAGTCCACTAGGAGGATGTGGAGCTGCTGGGGGTCCCTGTGTCAAGGGCGCGGAGCTGCTTTGAAGATTGTTATGTAATTGTCACCGGAGTGCGGACCCCCTAACCATGTTTATGTAGTTCCAGTTTATGTCTCAGTAACTCTTCTTAAAAAAAAAAAAAAAGCATCGGGGCGCCTGGGTGGCTCAGTGGGTTAGGCCTCTGCCTTTGGCTCGGGTCATGATCTCAGGATTCTGGGATCGAGCCCCGCATCGGGCTCTCTGCTCAGCGGGGAGCCTGCTTCCCCCTCTCTCTCTGCCTGCCCCTCTGCCTACTTGTGATCTCTCTCTCTCTGTCAAATAAATAAACAAAATCTTTAAAAAAAATAGCATCAAAATACTGTGATTCTTTTTCCTCTGCAATTTCAGAGGGCAGAACATTTCGTTAGGACTAAATACACACACATAATTTAATATTTTAAGATCTGACTTTTTGATTTACAGGAGAACCCGTAAATGGGTGATGGGATTTATTTGACTTATTGAGAAATGACTGAGTGAAATTTAATTCCCTGGGGTACAATAATGTACAGCAAAACTGCCAGAGTTTATTTTTTTATTTGTTTGTTTGTTTATTTATTTATTTAACAGAGAGAGACACACACACAGCGAGAGAGGGAACACAGGCAGGGAGAGTGGGAGAGGGAGAAGGTAGGCTTCCTGTCAAGCAGAGAGCCCAATGAAGGGCTCAATCCCAGGACCCTAGGATCATGACCTGAGCTGATCTTGAAGATAGATGCTTAACCAACTGAGCCACCCAGTTGGCCCCTCCTGGACTTTTTAAACAGAGAGGCATCTCGGAGCTGCATCTGGTCTCCTGGACTTACAGCTGGACAGAGATCATGCGATTTCCCTAAGGTCACTCAGTAGTGAGTGGCAGAATGGGAGAGTGCTTCTCCGTGTTCCGGCTGTGTTTCCCCCGTGCTTCTCCACGGGAGCATGGTTAACTTACATCTGTCGAGAGCTAGTGTTCCAGAAAGAGGCATTCTCCTCTGAGATGAGGCAGGGGGTAGGGGTGTAAGGAAGCATCAGTGAGTGAGCCCTGATGATTCATACTCAGGAAGCAGGTGGACCCTCCAGGACCAGGGATTATGCCCTGGGGACACAACCAAACACCTCTCTGAGCTGCCCAGAACCTAGTGCAAACTCGTGCACTCTCCCACTAACCTGCAAACCTGGAGGACGGAAGCTCATTTTTGAAGCTCTGTGTGTAGCACAGTGAGTGACTCGATAAATGTTTCCACATGAGGGGCACCTGGGGGGCTCAGTGGGTTAAAGCCTCTGCCTTCGGCTCAAGTCATGGTCCCGGGGTCCTGGGATTGAGCCCCGCATCGGGCTCTCCATGAAGCAGGGAGCCTGCTTCCCTTCCTCTCTCTGCCTGCCTCTCTGCCTACTTGTGATGTCTGTCTGTCAAATAAATAAATAAAATCTTTAAAAAAAAATGTTTGCACATGAAATGGCAGCTGCCCCGTTTAGAGCCCACCCTGGGGCAGAATAGAATCACAACCAGCCATTGCCTCACACAGTTGAACTTGCTCACGCCCCCTGAGCCCTACTTTTGTTGCTGGGTGTGCTCGGGGAAGCGCCTGCCTGATTGCATCAGGAACACCCGACATTACAAAAATACTTACAGCTCCAGGGACGCCTGGGTGGCTCAGTTGGTTGGACGACTGACTTCGGCTCAGGTCATGATCCTGGAGTTCCCGGATCGAGTCCCGAATCGGGCTCCCAGCTCCATGGGGAGTCTGCTTCTCCCTCTGACCTTCTCCTCGCTCATGCTCTCTCTCACTGTCTCTCTCTCAAATAAATAAATAAAAAATCTTAAAAAAAAAACCTTACAGCTCCAAATGCAAACAGCCCAAATACCCACAAATGGTAGAATGAATGTGTTGTGGAATACTCTCTCAGGGGGATAGTATACAGCAACCTAAATGAATGAATCACAGCCCACACATTAATACATAGGAACCACAAAACACAGTGCTCAGTGAAAAAATTCAGAGTACAATTAATTTAGATTTGATCCATTTATATAAAATTCAAAATGAGGGAAAACTAAACAATCTATTGTTTAATTTTTTAAAAGATTTACTTATCTTTATTTATTTATTTATTTATTATTATTATTTTTTTGAGCTGAAGGCAGAGGCTTTAACCCACTGAGCCACCCAGGCGCCTCTCTTATTTATTTTTTAAAAGATTTTAGTTTTGTTTGTTTGAGAGAGAGAGAGTGAGAGCATGCGCATGCAAGGGGATGGGGTGGGTAGAGGGAGAAGCTGACTCCCCGCTGAGCAGGGGGGCCGATGCAGGGCTCAATCCCAGGATCCCGAGATCATGACCCAAGCAGAAGACAGATGCTTAACTGACTGAGTCACCTAGGTGCCCCAAGATTTATTTATTTTAGAGAGAAAGAGAGAGTGTGGGTTGGAGGGAAGGGCATACAGAGGGAGAGAGAGAGAATCTCAAGCAGACTCACCGCCCAGCATGGAGCCTGACGTGGGGCTCGACCTCACGACCCTGAGATCATGACCTGAGCCAAAACCAAGTTGGATACTCAACTGTCTGCGCCACCCACATACCCCTAAACAGACTTTTATTTAAAGTTCCTCATGATGTTATAATACATTAAAGAAAAGCAAGGAAATGATTTACACACTTTTTTTTAAAAGGTTTTATTTATTTATTTGACAGAGAAAGACACAGCGAAAGAGGGAACACAAGCAGGGGGAGAAGGAGAGGGAGAAGCAGGCTTCCCGCTGAGCCGGGAGCCCGACATAGGGCTCCATCCCAGGGTCCTGGGATTATGACTGGAACTGAAGGCAGACACCCAAGACTGAGCCACCCAGGCGCCCCTACACTTAAAGCTCGGGGAGCTTTAAGTTGTTGGTGTGACTCTATTTCTGAAGTCAGATGATGGGCACATGTCTATTACTTACTTTTCCTTCAGAGGGCGTAATACACACATTCACGTGCTCGGTCCTTCGGATGGGAGGGGTCTGCCTGTTGGGTATGCAAGGACCTGGAAGGGCAGGTGTCCTCGGTCCAGGGGGAACTGTGTGTCTTCCCATAGGATCACTTTTTGAAGCATCCTTAAAGGGGGAATGTATTGACATTCCCCCCACCACATCACGGGGTGCCAAGGGTCTGTGCTCAGGGGATCCATGAGCAGACAGTCTCCCCGGGGCTCGTCATTCACAGCTGTTCCCGCTGGGAGACCCAGAGCTGACCCTGTGACAAGTCAGGCACAACGGACAGGTGAGGAAGGGAGGGGAGAAAGGCCAGGCCTGGGCTTAGAAAGTCGTTCCTGTGGGCAGGGAAGAAGAATCCTTCCTCTTACAGGGATGGTGGTAGGTTGGGGGAGGGGTGTGCCCATCAGATCCTCTTATACTTATGGCCCAACCCTCCACCCTTTTTTTTTTTTTTTTAAGATTTTATTTATTTGACAGAGAGAGAGAGGTCACAAGTAGGCAGAGAGGGAGGCAGAGACAGAGGGGGAAGCAGGCTCCCTGCCATGCAGAGAGCCCGATGAGGGACTCGATCCCAGGACCCCAGGATCATGACCTGAGCGGAAGGCAGTGGCTTAACCCACTGGGCCACCCAGGCGCCCCGCTCCACCCTTTTTTTAAAAAAGATTTTATTTATTTTTATTTATTTGACAGGGAGAGGGAGAACGCACGTGTAAGCAGGGGGAGCAGAGGCAGAGGGAGAAGCAGACTCCCCGCTGAGCAGGGAGCCTGATGCCGGGCTAGATCCTGGGACCCCGGGATCACGTCCTAAGCCAAAGGCAGACACTTCACCGACTGAGCCCCCCAGGCACAGCCTCCCACCCCATCTTTTTTTTTATGTAAGTGTCAGGCAAAGCTATCTCTTCTTCCTTCCTTTTTTTTCTGGAAACATTGTCTGTGTGATACAGTGAAACTGTCCCCAAAGCCCAGGATGGTATACTGTGGGTGCCGCCCATTCCCTTGTGTCCCCCACTCTGTGCATGCCCCCCCCCACCCCGTCCAGCAGCAGGGATCTGCTCCTTGCTGGAGGCTCCCCCGCCCTGTTCCGGCCCATAGCTTGGGCACTGCCTTGCCCACCTGAGGGGCATCCCTGTCCCCTGGACCCCTAGCGGGACTCTCACCCTTCTCACTCTGTCCTTAGAACCAGCATGGGGGTGTTGGGTCAGGTCCTCATCCTGCAAGTGGCTGTCACTGATGGTTCCACAGAGCTGACTCTTTATGGGTGGGCGGCCATTCAGCCTGGTTTACCCCGACAGTCCAATTCACACCTGCTGTCCTGGTGTCCACCTGGCTCAGTGCGTCTCTGGGAAGCCTGGCTTGGGGGATCCGTCCTATGGTCACCCCATGTGTAGGACAGCTGTGGTTGGGCGTGGGAGTGGGGTTTCATAGGTTAGAGGCCTTTGGATTGCTCTCAAATAAGCTGCTCATTATAGATGAGGCAGCTGAGGCCCTGGGCACGAGATGAGTGGCTCACGACTGGGCCCTTGGCTGCAGAGATGGGCGGGGAAGCCTGGGGACGCTCTGCGTGGCACCACCCTAATCCTACCTTCCCTTCCCCCAATCTACCAGCAGGAGGCTGCTCTGAGGTCATCTGTGCCTGTTGACCTCACTGGGGGCATTGAGAGCATCCCTGGTTCCCTTCTCCAGGAAGCCTCACTAAAGTTTGGGGGGGTTATTTCCTGAGCCTGGAAATAAGTCACCCCACTGTCCACTAGATGGTGTGCAATGCTCACACACATCCCTGGCTCGGGCAGAGACACAACCCGCGAGATCTAATCCTTCCCAGTAGCTTCTTGTCTTGTTTGCTGGCCTCACGCTCTAGATGGGGTTTGGGAACTGGCAGGAGGGCAGGAAGGGGTGCATGTGGGGATCCCTCCTGGAGCCTGGTTGCAAGACAGGAGATGCAGCTCAGGGACTGTCCTGGTGGGAGGGCAGGGTGGCCTGGGCCAGGGCTGTCGGCACCAGGGACAGAGAACACTGGGCAGGTGGAGGAAAGACAGGCCTCCATGGCTGAGGGCATGGGCCACGGTCTGGATTCACTAGTTTCCTTTACAAGCTGGATGGCCCCGAGGGGCAGAGCTGTGGCTTCTCAGGGTGGGTACGGCTCATGCTGCCCAGAGTGCGTATTCTGGACAGACTTTTCCCGTGACGGGAGGTACGATAGCCAACACTTACTGGGTGCTTATGTGAGTCCTTCTGCCCACCTGACACGTATTAATTTCCTGTATTCCCCCAAAATGCGCATCTTGGGTGCCTGCCCAGATCAAGATCTCTGGGACAGATGGGCCTGAGTTGGTGTGTGTTGAAAACCCCGTTCTAGAGCCCCCGTTGGGCTGGGAGATGCCGCAGAGGCCGGGCAGGCTTGTCCTGGGAGGGGACGTGGGGCTCCAGCTGGCAGAGCTGCTGTTCAGGGGCCCCGGGGACCCGGGGCCACGTCTCTCTCTTCCACTCTGAGGGGTTCATCACTTCAGGGCTTCCTTCCACTTTCTCCCTTTCTTCTGTCCAGGATACCTCCAGGCCCCCTCATGCTGTCTCCCTGTCCTCCTGTGTCCCTGTCCCAGCTGTGCCTGGAGCCCCGCAAGTCCAGAGAGCAGAGGGCTCGGGAGGCCGAAGCATCGGGCGGTGGGGAACGCGCTCCGTCCCCAGCAAAAACGAGAACTCTATGTCAACAACCGTTCATCGGGTACCTGGCATACACCAGGCGCTATGCCAGTCACCAGGCTCAGGAAGACCCCCTCCTGGCACCCCAAGGCCTCATCTCGGATCCAGATGCAGTCCGATCGGCTGGTGGAGACAGGAGCAGGGTGCAGTGCTCACGGGCCGACGCGGCGGTGGGGTGGGGAATGGTGTTCATGGAGGCCAGGAGAGTCTCAGAAAGCATCCAAGGAACCCTGCTGCCCCTGAAAACTTGGCTCGGGTGTCATGTCCTCCCAGGAAACCTCAAGACCCCTGGGGCAGAGCCTGGGTTGATTTAAGAGCCCAGGGCCCCCGTGGCTTCCCGTTCTGCCGGAAGGGCCCTGATTCTCAGGGTCGCTGTGCTCCAGGAGCAGCTCCGGGCACCCCTCCGGGCAGGGTCCATGGCTCCTCTTCTCGATGCGGAAACCAGGGCCTTATGCACAGTGGGAGCTACCTATCTGCTTGTTGAATGAATCGGAGGTGTTCTTGTGAACTGGGAGGATTTAGAGGGGGAGGATGGTGGGGGCGCAGGGGTGGGGGAGTCTCATTAAGAAGAGAAGAACCAAAGGCAAGGAGCCTTCCCTCCCCCTCTCCCATTACTCTCCCGGGCATCTGAGCAGCAGGGACCCCCTTCTGTCTCCAGAAACCCTGAGTTTTGCATGCCACCTGCTCCTTTAGAGCTGGGGACACTGGCCCAGGCCCCACACGTTGTCCCCGGTTCTCTGGATGTTTGCACGGCCTTATAGGGGAGGTGTGTGGCAGGCCTGACACTCTGCCCATGGGTTCCCCCCACCCAGCGGTCACAGCTGAGCCTGCTGCTTTCTTCTCTGGCTGAATTTCGGATTCCCCAGGGAAGCTGCTCAAACAGCTTGATGCTTTATTTAATGGCCTGTGGTGGGGCTGGGGGCATCGTGGTGATCTTGGCCATCGGCCAGAGGGAGAAGTCCTGAGCTGGCCTTGTGTGTGTGTGTGTGGGGGGAGGTGGCCCTCCCTCCTGCAGGGCCTCTTCCCAGTCCTCCCCCCCACCCCACCCCGCCCCCCCACTTCCCTGCAGCCTGTCCCAGAGCCCTCTGGGTGCTGAGTTACACCTTCCAGTGGACTGAGGCACTGACGTCTCCTGCCAGATAAATGAAAGTGTTCAGCCATGAGCCATGCAGAGAGACAGACTCTTAGCCCCTGGAAGGAAAGACTGGAGGGGCGGGGGATGGGATGATGGGGCCAGTGAGCATGGGGGTGGGGAGCGGGGGATGGCAGGAGGGCAGAGAGACAGAAGGAAAGCGAGGTTGCAGGGGCAGCTGAGGCAGAGGTAGAGAGAGCAGGTGCTCTGGGCACAGAGCTCATCGACTGAGGAGGACCCCTCCCTCCCTAAAGTCCCCTCTTCAGAAGGCTGGGACAGCTGAGCTACCTGGGGTGTGGAGGCCACAGCCAGGCAGCCCCAGAGGGAGGAAGTGTGTTTGTGGCCCCCCAAACTGGGGTGTTTGAATGCCACTTCCCATGGTGGCCCTTCAGAGCTGGGGCCAGAAACTTCCTTCCTGAGGACCAAGGATCTGGTTTCCCTGTCCTGAGGACACAGGCTATTGGGACTCCCAGAGGCAGGGGCTCCTATCACTCTTTCAATAACGCACTGTTGAGTGAAACCATCAACAGTGGCCCAACTCCAGGCAGAGGACAGGGACATGATGAGGAGGGCTTGGCTCCTGAACCAGGGGGCCCGAGATGTGGCCCTGATGGGGCTGCTGTGTGAACCCTTGTGGAATCTGAGGCTCATGGCGGAGATGGGGGGGGGGTCCCTGTGGGGTAAAGGGACTTCAGGAGGGGGCCATTGAGGTTGCTCCCCATTTGGCCACCTGGACCACCTGGACCAGGGTTCATGCATGCTGTATCCCTGGGATGGGCTGGAATGACAAGGTGTCTCTCAGGAGAGGGAGCTGGGCTGCAGGAACACAGTTTGGGGTGAGGCCCCGAGGCCCTGGGGCTGGGCACAGCCATCCCTCACCCAGAGGCTGTCATCAATTTTCAATCAGCGGGCGCCACACTCCAGCACAGTCATGAAGACACTGTCCCTGCTGGAGACGGCGTGGAGCAGGGATGGAAGTCAGATTAAGTTATCCCCACCCAAGACAGCCAGGCTTCCCTGGGGAGCTGATGGTTTACGTCTGGCAGGGCTTGGAGGGTGAATTCTTTCCAGCCAGAGGGCTGGGGGTCAGAGACTTTTACCCCAGGAGGTGGCTCTGGGTCTTCCTTCTGGAAGGTCCCAGAGCTGGGGGGGTCTTCTGTCTCCTTGGGCCTGCAGCAGGGGGGATCCCGGGGGTCACAGAGCCTGAGAGGGCACCGGGGTGGGGGGCTGCATCCACCAAGGGTTTGGATAGGAATGGACAACCCTCCAGAGTGATGGAGGGGACCCAGACTCTGTGGTGGGAAGTCTGTCCGAAGGCAGAACCAAGCAGGAACAGGAAAGAGGGACCAAGAAGCCCACGGCTCAGGTCAGAACACAGGATGGTGGTGATATGAGCCAGAGCTAGGGAGTCTGTGAGAAGCCCACAGCCCCTTCTTCCGAGGCAAAGCCCCCAGGGAGTGTCAGCTTTCTGGATTGATTTGCCCTCATCTACCAGAGGCAAACAGGTTTTCATAAAACTCAAGGAGACATCTGCTGAGAAGAATTAAGTTAATGGCTGACCCAGTGATTCTCTGGGGAGCCTTCAGTCCTGTTCCTGCTGCTTCCTTCCCCTGTGGCTGCTCAGAGGGCTCTGAGCTGTGCACGGAGACCCATCACATGTTGGTGGGGGGTGAGGTGGGGGGTGGTGCAGAGCCAGCTCCGCGCCTTTTGCTTGGATCCACAAGGGGTGCTGACATGCTGGGGACCTGGCGGAGGGGGTGGGCATGGGCTCGTTGTGACCCTTGGCACTCAGGTCACCCCCATGACCATGACCAGCATGGAGCCACCCCTTTGCTCCATGTCCCTGGGATGGACCTTGAGACATGGGAAGGAGGCAGAAGGGAATAATGCTTCTCTGGCTTCTGGGCTGGGGGAGATTGGGCTGGGGCTTGACTCCCGCAGGCCCAGCTTTCCGACCCCTAGATATTTATAGCTCCCTGCCTTCTGGTGAAAAAGAAGAAAGCCAGCATCTTATGGCACACAGCTTTTCCTTCCTGTGTCCTGGGATCTTTAGATGTGTCTTGGTGCCTCGGACACAGGCGTGTGGGTGGCACTTGGCATGCGGGGCATTGGTACACGAATGGGTGACTCTTTGGGGTGGACATGGCACTCTCTCCACTTTACAGGTAAGGCCTTGGGGTCTGAGGGTAGTCTAACAACAGTAACGAGATTTGAGTGCCCTTCAGATGCCACCTCTGCCCTCCACCGTCCTGCAAGTCTGAAGTCCAGCCAGGGCCACTTGCTGGGACATGGGAGCTGCTGGGGGACTGTCACCTGGTGGTCCGAGGGGAAGGGTGCACAAGATTTGCCATGTGGATTTTCACCAATTTTGATCTCCATGGACAAGGGAAGGGGAGAGGGCAAAAAAGCCATTAAATTCTCTAATTCAACAGAATCCATTAGGATACTTCCGATTGCTGGAAACAAAAACCTCCACTCAAAATGACCCAGACAATGTGATTATTTTATGTAACAGGAAAGTCCGCAGCTAACCAGGCACTGGGGTCAGTGGATCATGGGGCTCTTGGTGTGACACATGGATGGGGCAAAGGAACTGGATCAGACCCTCCATCTGGGCTGCAGTGGGGATCGGGGAGTCAGCTGTGATGTACTTAGTCTTTAGGGCACACAGGCAGCCCTGCTTCAGGACCTCCTTGGGAATGTTCTAGAAAAGGCTATCCTTCCTGCACTGCCGCAGACCACTGCCCAGCGTAGGTGGCTTGAAGGGTTCAGCATATCAGCCACATCAGTAGTGGCAGCCCCGGTGGTGGCTGCAGGGTTCGTGGGGGCGATGGTGGGCACGATGGTGGGTGCATGGCTCCAGGCACAGCAGTGGCGAGGCTCTCCCACAATGCTGGGTCATCGGCCGTGCCTGGAGAGGCCTGCCCCTGGAGAGCGGGAGAGGGAGGAAGAGCGGCAGCTGGCGTGGGACAGCCAGGACCAGCTCACTGGCAGGGCTGACACGTCCCTGGGGAGCTGTGGAAGATGCGGGTCTCTGCAGGCGGCTGGTATCTCAGCCAACAGATGGGCCAGGACAAGCTCGCTGAGTTTGGCTCTTCTTGCCAAAGTGATCCACTGGCCCCTGACACCGGGCCCAGTGACACACACCAGTGACACCTGGGAGGGCTGGCTGGGAGAGTCCTGCATGGCCCTCTCTCTCCCAGCTCTGGCCACTCTCCCAGGGAGGACCTACAGCCTGTACACAGGGCCAGGAGAGGGCTTGACCCAGCCCTTCTCTTTGTGGGTGCTGGTGGTCACGTGATGTCAACACTGGCAGGGGGTGCGGGAGAAGGGGTGGTGCTTAGTAGACCTGCCTTAGGTCGTGATCCCTGAGTCCCAGGATGAAGCCCCACAGGGAGCTCCCTGGTCAGCAGGGAGTCTGCTTCTCCCTGTGCCCTTCACCCTGCCTGTGCTCTCTCTCTCTCCGTCAAATAAATATATAAAATCTTTAAACAAAGCAAAACAAACAAAACAAAACACTGGCTGTTCCTGGGTGGTGTCATGAGACCCGGGCTGTTTTCCCTCCCCTTCCTCCCCTCCCTTCCCCACCCCATATGCTTTCTTTTCTTTTTAGTAATTACTGAGAAGTAGAATTTCAGAGTAATACAAAACATGTATATTGAAGGTGATAAGAAACTAGCCAACTGCTTTCCAAAGCAGTTGTACTGTGCTACACTCCAAGGAGAATTCTGATAGCTTCCCATGCTCACCGACACTAAGGTCTTTAAAATTCTAGCCCTTCTGGTATCCAATCACAGACTCGATCTGCATTTCCCTGAAGATTAAGGACATCAAGCATCCTTTTGTGTGCATATTGGCCATTTGTAACCTTACGTCAAATGTCTCTCCAAAGCCCTGCCCAAACTTTTCTGCTCCATTTTTTTATGAAGTTATTTTTCTTAAGACTGAGCTTTGAGAGTTCTTTATCTGAGATGGGACCTCCTGGTTTCCAGGAGGTCCTCGGAGTTAGGCAGATTAACCCCTGATCTGAGATAAGAATGGTAAACAACCCGAGTTTGTAGTCCGCCTTTGCCTAAGTCTGTGGTGTTCTTATTTTGATGTATTGAAACGAATCCCGATCTTTTCCTCTACGCTGTAGGATGGGGAGTCCTAGTGAGAGGGCTTCTCACCCCAAGATTACAAAGAAGTCCACCAGGCTTTCTCCTCCCATGTCTTAGCCAGGTTACCCCGCGAAGAGCAGGAGGCCAAGCTAGCCGTTGCCTTATCGGGAGTTGAAGGCCTCCCAGGCGGCCGAGAGGCTTTGAGAGGAAACGAGGCGGGAAGGCACAGCGAGATAATATCCAGGGGCACCTGGGGGGCTCAATGAAGCATCCAACTCTTGATTTCAGCTTAGCTCATGATCTTGGGGACGTGAGATGGAGCCCCTAGTTGGGCTTTGTGCTCAGTGTAAGGTTTTGCAGGCGAGGTAAACACAACACCAGGCGAGGTAGGCGCAAGGCAAGATTAATTAAAGGCACTCTCCGGAGAAATTTCAGGGTTCAGGAGAAGGGGAGCCAGGAAAGTCACGCCGGGAGGAGGTGGGCACCCTCGGGCGAGGTTCCGCGACTCTGGAAAGCGGAGTCGGGGAAGTCACACTGGGAGGGAGTCGGTGGGGGTCTTTTATCGGGCCAAGGCAGGCCATGGGCTCACATCCATATATGGTAGGGTATTTGGTGATCGGAGGGTATGGGGTGGGGGTTCCTGATACTTCTGTTTCCTGCATAGGTATTGGGTTACCTATGGAGACGTGACCTGGGCATACATCCTTTTGGCAGGAGAGTCAAGGGTTGAGGAAGGGGAGGGAGGGGGCTGGAAGATGGCGGCCCCGGTGGTCATTTCTATCGTTCCTCCTGTATTCCCTGGGCCACCGACCCAACACTCAGCGGGGAGTCTGATAATTTCTTTTTCTCCCGCGGCCCCTCTCCCCACTAAAATTAATAGAAATAAATCTTGAAACAAAAAACTGACCATGTTATCCAGCGGGCCACGTCCCACAAGAGAGAGAGCAGGTTGCCTCCCAGTGGGGGTTTCCGTCACCATGCTGCAGAGAAGCCCTTTGGGGGAGGACAGGCTCCTTCTTGCCTGTTACATCTCATTGGTCCAGGCCCGGGCGTGCTCAAACAGGGCCCAGGAGGTGTCCTCTTCTGGGTCCTTCTGTTCTCCTCCACCACCTTTATTTAAACTCTTCCATGGTTAGTCTGTTTGGAATTCCTCCTGGCCTATGCTGCTGTGCGGTGTGAGGCATGACTCCGACTGAATGTTTTTTTCCAGATGACCATCGAGTAATTCATCTTCTCTCTCCTGTCCATTTGAGGGTCTCTTGTGTCGTATACAAAATCCTGGTATTGGGCAGCCGGGTGCAAAATTTCTTTTCTGTTCCATCTGTCAGTCTGTCCAAGTTGTTTTAATTACTGAGGTTCTCCGGTATGTGTCAATATCCGATCTACTTCAGTGGCAAGTGTCCCCTCTCCGCTCTCCTTTTCAGCATCTTCCTGGTCAGCCTGGTGAATGTTCTTTTCCTTTTCTTTCTTTTTTAAGCAGGCTCCACACCCAGCATGGAGCCCAACTTGGGGCTTGAACCAACGACTGCGAGATCAAGATCAGAGCTGAGATCGAGTCAGATGCTCACACCCCTTCCCCCTCCACCGCTCCACCTGTCCACCCCGCCACCCCCTCATTTAATGCTTTTTTTTTTAAGATTTTTATTTACTTGACAGACAGAGATCACAAGTAGGCAGAGAGACAGGCAGAGAGAGAGGGGAAGCAGGCTCCCCGCTGTACAGAGAGCTGGATGTGGGACTCGATCCCGGGATCCTGAGATCCTGACCTCAGGCAAAGGCAGAGGCTTAACCCACTGAGCCACTCACTGAGCTACCCAGGCACCCCTCATTAAATGGTTTTAAGAAAGGACAGAAATGTTGCTTTCTGGCATTGGCTTAACTGCATGGGTGAGCCAGCTTTGTTTTATTCTGTTCCGCAGTTTTATTCTTCATGACAATATTTTAAAAGGATTTTGGTGAATAGTCACGTGTTATGAGTTTGTACATCAAAGGGAGGTTGAAGCAGTCTTATCTGGGAAGGGTGAGGCAGGTAGGGGGCTGGCTTTGGACACTTCTGTTGTTTTTAAGATTTATGTTTTAGTGAGGAGAGAGAGAGAGAGAGAGAGAGAGCGCGTGGGCACGGAAGGTGTGGGTGGGGAGAGGGGCAGAGGGAATTAGAATCTCAAGCAGACCCCCTGCTGAGTGTGCAGCGGAACAAGGGAGGACACAGGGGGCTTGATCTCACCACCCCAAGATCATGAACTGAACCGAAATCAAGAGTTGGATGCTCAACCGACTGAGCCACCCAGGTGCCCCTTGACAGCTTTTTAGGAATAATGTGTTATGCCCGAGTTTTCGCGTCCAAGAGACCACCAAGGAGCCAAGCACCGATGCAATCACACGATGGTTTATTCGACAAGCTTAAGCTTGGGCTCAAGTATACCCGACACAGCTGAGTAGGGACTTGGACAGCCAGGTGACGTACTTAAGCTTGGGCCCAAGTATACCTGACGCAGTGGAGTAGGGACTTGGACCGCGAGCTTAGTTAAGGCAGGGGTATTTATGGGTTCCTGTTACTAAAGCAGGGTGGGGATTCCTGGAACTAAGGCAGGGTGGGGGTCTCTGGAACCAAAGCAGGGTGGGGCTTACTAAAGCAGGGTGGGGGAAAGTTCAGCCCTTGGGCACAGGGGTCTGAGATGGCTGTACTTATGCTAAGGTTAAACCTGAGGTGGGATGGCCTTGATTTTCTCGGCCTCCACAAATGTAGCTCTTGCTTTCCTCCTCCCCTCCCTCCTGCTACCCCAGACAGAGGAGTGGACCCCCTGCCCAGGCCTGGAGGTCACCACCCCACAGGCTTTCTAAATCAGCCATTTGGGAGCGGCTTATTGGCTGGAGTGACAGTCCCACCTCAAAGACCACGCTGTCGGTGGTAAACTCTGCAACTCTCCCTAGTAGGAGTCTTACTATCTCACCTTTCCTCCTGTTCTTTTCCTCTGGGCTTTGTGTAGCTGGAACGGAGGGCGGGGCAAGACCACATGCCTCTGGGGTCCCAGACAGACCAGGGTAGGCCACTCCCACCGACAAAATCAAAGGCAGAGTCCAGTGATGGGGAAACAGGAAAGGAGTCTATTTCTGTAAGGCCAACAGTGGGAAGACAGCGGTCTAGTGTCTCAAAAACAGTCTCCAAAGTGCTGAAAATACTTCTAGGTTTATATATGGAAAATGTGGGACGAAGGAAGGTCAGTGGGTCCTTGCAGGTGGGCAGTGAAGGTCAGGTTCATCATTGTCTGGGGATTAGTCTGGAGGCTCAGGGCAGTCCCTATTGCTTGAGGGGGTAGTTTCAAGTCCCATCTGGGATGCTTTGCCCACAGGGTGTTTGCCTGAGTTAAGAGATAGGCTGGAGGGAAGAATACAGTCAGAAAGTATAGACCAAGGTCAAAATGGAGGTGGTGTCCTCTCTTGTTGAGAGAGGCTTTGTGAATGGGAGGACAGGAAGGTTTTGAGCTAATTAGGGATTTGGGCACCAGGGTCCTTGTTCTATGTACACTGGTTCAGAGTCTAATGAAATAGCTCTGTGAAGGGAGAGGAGCTTATTATGGTCTGCCCTAGGCTATCAAACAAACACACCTGTCTCCCCAAATATTCCTCAAATGAGGGACTGTTTCAGCTAGGTTGCCTAGGGCTGCAAGGAATGAAAAACAGCTCCTTTCGCTTGAACAATGAAGACAGCTCTGGTCCTGCGTGCTCTTGTTCGGGGCGGGAGTGTGGGGGGGGGGCGATGTCTGGGTGGACACCATCCGAGCGTCTGGCTCTGTTTCCCCTCACTCAGTCCTCCCCTGGGCTGGTTTCATCTTCATGCTCGGCAAGATGGGAGCCCCAACCCAGCCTCATGGTCCAATAAGAGAACATTCCACAGGAAGAAAGTGAGGCTAACTTCCCAGAAGCTGTCTACCGCATTGGCTTAAATCAGGTCACAGCGCCTTTCTGGAACCGACCACTTCAAGGGAGAACAGAATACCCTGAGGTTAATCAGATCTACTCCTAATGCCGGTGTTAGTTGGACTTCCTCTGAAGCATGTGGGTCAGCACGACACCTGAGTTACACTGGGTTCTGTTGTAGAGGGGCAGGGACGAGTGTGGGGTAGGCGATCAGCAGTGCCCACCAGAGAGGGGTTCCTCTGGCCTTGGATGATGAGAACAGTTGGATCCCAGGGAAAGAAGAGAAGGGAGCTCTTAGTGACTCTTCCCATTGGAGCTGGTGCTCTTGACCAGGGGAAGGGCCGTCTGACCACTGCACAAACCTGGTCAGCTGGCTCTTCCAGCTGGAAAAAAATTAGCCATGTGACCACCCCCACCACTTGCTTTGCTTCCTGTTTACCCGATGCCTTTTTTAAAAGATTTTATTTATTTATTATTATTATTTTTTAAAAGGTTGATTTATTTATTTGACAGACAAAGATCCCAAGCAGGCAGAGAGGCAGGCAGAGAGAGGAGGAAGCAGGCTCCCCGCGGAGCAGAGAGCCCGATGTGGGGCTGGATCCCAGGACCCTGGGATCCTAACCTGAGCCAAAAGCAGAGGCTTTAACCCACTGAGCCACCCAGGCACCCCTACCTGATGCCTTTCTTAATCCAATGTCTCAAGTAGAATTTTCTTTACCGAGAAGACAACGCTTATCACAGACAGTGTAAGTTTCTGACCTTCTTGTGAGTTAATATTAAATGCCATATTTCTCATTCTAAGTTAATAAATAGTCCTTCTGGTTCCTCAAATAATTCCTTTGGAATTTTGATTAAATCCATTGGCCAAGGCCTCATGACCTTTGGAGGACTAGGGACATCTGGACCTTTGGACCTCCTGAACTGAATAGCCAAACTGGAAATTAAAATACCTGGGTAAGCGTCGGGGCGTCTGGGTGGCTCAGTTTGTTGGGTTTCTGACTCTTGATTTTGACTCAGGTCATGATCTTGGGGTTGTGGGATCAAGCCCTGTGTCTGCTTCTGTGTTTGCCCTGGAGTCTGCCAGTCCATCTCTCTCTGCTACCCACCTCCCCCGTATCTATCTATACCTATACCTATATCTATCTCTCTCTACATCTAGAATAAATAAATAAAATCCTAAAAATAAAAATAAAATACCCAGATAAGTGTAGATGGGGACCATTATCCTTTTCGAGCTTGTGAACTGTCTGTGTTGGGTTCTGGGTGATCATCACAGAGTGACCACAAGCTGGGGGGACCCACCCTAAAAAGGATTTCCTGCTCTCAAGCTGACTATGCAGACCTGGGTGGCCAAGGGGACAACTGATAAGTGAACAGGTAGTAGTACCGTCCGGGAAGCACTTGGATATTTCCTAGGTACCCGTTTCAAAAGACAGGCTGGAGCGGCCGAGACCTTGAATCCCGAAGTGGTTAATCCAGCTGCCTTACAAGGGCGACTGCAGGTTGGGGAGGGGCAGAAAGGATTTTGCTGCTGGGTATCACTTTAATTATTAAGTCAGTGAGCACTTATTAATCATGGCTCATGTGACCACCATGAGGAGACAGGAGAGCTACAGCTGGGATACACAATCATCAGAACTTCTGGGTTTGGCAGGAAAACCGACCTGCCTTTGTAAAAAAAGAAATTCCATTTGCATGCAGAATGGGGTAGTTGTGGCTTTAGGTGCGGCTGGATGTAGGTGCTCAGAGCTGGGCTGGGGATGTGGGAAGCCAGGCAGAGGAGATCCCTGCACTCTAGGTGTTTACAAGCTCTGTCTTGGGCTGGGGGGAGACCTGATTAGGGTCTGCTTTCATTCACCGCTCGATAAGGTGCTTTTTGGGAAGGGCAGATTAAGAACTAAGAGGGACCCCTGGGTGGCTCTGTCGGTGAAGCATCTTGCCTTTGGCTCTGGTCATGATCTTAGGGTCCTGGGATGGAGTCCCGCATCGGGTTCCCTGCTTCACAGGCAGTCTGGTTCTCCCTCTGCTGCTCCTCTCTCCCCTTTGCTCATGCACGCTCTCTCTCTCAAATAAATAAAATCTTAAAGAAGAAGCTGAGGAAGAACTAAGAGAAATAAGACTGCCCTTAGAATTCTGGTTCTGTTTCCAAAGGGAGACTGGAGCACGTTGGCACCAAGGGCACGAGTTGGTACCAGCCTGAGGGCCACCTCATCCCATCTGCATGAATATACTTGGGTTCCTAATTTGCATGCCTACAAGACCCACAGCCAGAAGCCGGGGTGATGAGGCCGGGACACTCCGCTACAGAATCTAGGATCTGTGTAACTCTGTTCGCTGTTTTGCATGTAACCCACGGTCTCTGGGGAGCATCTTCACGGGGACCCAGTCCCCAGGCTGGGTTCCGCAACTGCTGCGGGGGTGGAGAGTGGGGAAAAGAACCTCAGTTTTGCGGGGTGACGAAGGAACTGCCCCAGATGTCACAGAAGTGTGTTTTCAGTAAAAACAGTTGGTTTAGATGACTTTGGACTGGATACTTTTTGTTATGTGGAACCAATCCTGTGACACATGAGTGATTCGAAAAGGCTGCCTCGGTTGGTTTCCACCAGTGACATCGGAGCTGATGACTGAGGAGGGTCCTGTAGGTTGACCTACACCAGCCACTGACCCCTGACTCAGCTGGGTCCCACCTGACACCCAGGTTGGCTGGTGTGGATGTAACCAGCACTCCCAGGAGGGGATTCCGGGAGCTCCTCCCTAGCATCTGGGGGCCCACGTGGCCTCCCAGGGGGCACAAAGATCGGGGTCTCCCCCAGGTTTTCCCCGGGGGCTGAGGGCAAAGCTCCCACCCAACCGCTGTTTCTCTATGTCTTTGAAGATGCTCAGCAGGTCCGGTGGCATTTAGGAGACCTGTCCCACGTGTCCCCCAGGCAGTCTTAGGTGGAGGGGGAGGGGCTGTCGCGGCAGAGCTGAGGCACCCAGGGTGGGGACTGGGCGGGGTGTAATCAGTGTGCTTGACCACCCCACCCCAGGGAGGGAGCAATCCCACCACGAGCAGGATCTGAGCCCCTGAGGGCAGTTTTGGAAAAGCAGAAGGCAGCCTCCTGGTCCTGCCCTGCCCTGCTTTGTGCCCAGGACCAGGCCGGGTCGGCTGAGCCCCTCGGCTGCCCTTCCAGGCGCTGGATCCCGGGAGCTCCCAGCTCGAGGGCCGGCTGACCGACCACACAGCGACAGAGGAGTACCTTCTCTTCTTCCAGCACCATCGGACGTCAAGAGCAGGGGAATACACTTCGGGAATCGTGCTGTTGTCTTTTAACTTCTGCCTTGTTAGTTTTCGGGCCTGTGGAGCACTTTACCGTCACGAGAGCAGCAGTGACTGTGACACGACGATGCCTGGAGTGGGCCTGTGTGGGCCGCCTTTCCTTTTTTTTTTTTTTTTTAAGATTTTATTTATTTGACAAAGAGAGAGAGCACAAGCAGGCAGAGAGGCAGGCAGAGAGAGAGGGGTAAGCAGCTTCCTGCTGAGCAGAGAGCCTGATGTGGGGCTCGATCCCAGGACCCTGAGATCATGACCTGAGCACCCAGGTGCCCCTGCCTTTCCTTTGAGCAGCCTTAATGCCATCACGTCCTGGGAACAGCCCGGGTCATCCTCTCAGAAGCCTGTCCAGTGCATCCAGGGCCCAGGACCCTGGCAGTGGGGGCGCGTGTGTCCTGTGACAGGGCAGACTCTGACCTCTAACTCTCTCAACCCCAGCCTGGTGGCCTCTTAATGAGTCATGATGCATCTGACTGATTCTGCCTAGCGGACCTTCAGGGTGAGGTTTGTGTGGTCTCTGCCCCACAATCTGTGAGATGCTGGATCTGGCATGGGGCGGGGCCCATTTGCACACAAGCCTGGTGTGTGGTGGCCTCTGGGACTGTGTCAGTGACCGGTGGAGCTCGAGCTCCGGAATCAACCACGGAGGAGGCCATCAGGCATAGGGAGACAAGGCATGCTTTTCCTGGGAGAGGAGGAAGGGCAAGAGTCCAGGGTGCGTGGGGAGGAACTAGGGGGACTCTCAGAGCCCCTGCCAAAATGGGCCAGGGACATGCAAGTCCGGTGAAGATGCACTTGACCCTGGGGAAGGGCCCTCACTGAGATGAGGTGCTTCTTTCCGGGAGCCCAGCCTGTCTGGGAGCCGAGAGTTGGGGTAAGAACTGTGTCTTACACTGTGTGGGGTGGTAAGCCTGTGTCTGTTCAAGGGGCTGTACCTTTCCTGGCCACCTCCCTCTCCCCCAGCCCTCAGAGCTTTGGGAAGGCTTCAGATACTGGCTGTTCTCCGACAAGCAGTTATTACATTTCCTTTGTCAAGTAAGTTCATGTCCGCAAGGCACTTTCAAGTAATAATAAAGATGGCAATAACAGCTTGGGCTTACGGAAGACGTTTGCTTTGCGGGCACTTCTCCTCCTGTTATCTTGTGATTCCCTTAACGGAGGACAAGAACTCAAGGAGGGGGAGGGGACGGGCGGCCCTGGCGCTGTGTGGATGCTCAGCTTGTGCCTTCTCATCTGGTCTCCTGCCCCGACCCCCCCCCCCCACCCCCGGGCATCCGGAGCCCAACTGTCAGATGAAGAAAAGGAGATTCAGGGAGATTAAAGCACTTGCCTTAACATGGGTGCTTTTAAAAGTTTTTTGCAAAGAGGCAGGCATAAACTAATCAGTACTAACACAAGCCACTTGCTCACGGCAACCCTGCAGTGTCCTCGGTCCCTCCCTTCCCCCAGGTCTGACCCAGAGCTGGGCCACCTCTGAAGAAGCACTCACAGAGTACACAGAGAACACAGAGTAAATGACTGGAGTTATGGCCCCCAGGACTCCGGTCTCTTGGAGGGCACTGCGGAGCTGTAGTTCTCAAATGTACCTCCTGCAGCTTCTTCTCGCCTTCCTGGCCCCTGGGGGACCCCATGCTTGCTGCCCCCCAAGTCCCACGCTCCCCTCCCCTCTCCTTCCTGTTCTTCCTGTTGATTAGACTTTTTTATTGAGAACTCATTGGAAGAGTTCTTCAAGTGTAGGCAGATTTGCGTCCTGTGTCAGTCTGTGCTTAGTCAAAAGGAAAACAGACATGAAACATATAAGCAGCTAGACCACCAAGGCTCCCAGGGAACAGAAAGTCTGCAGGGGGAGTGGCCAGACACCTGCCGCCCACTGCCTTGCTTTGGCGTAATCCCCAAAAAGAGGGCAGGCTGGTGTTTGTCTGTCTCCTGACCTCACCTACACCTTTCTGCCCCAGAGGGTCTCGTGCTCATCGCTCCCCTGCTTTCCCTGAGATTTCACCAGATATGTACCCTGCACAGTATGTTCTTTGGTCTTGTATTCAAAGGTCTTCCTGGATGATCTATAGCATACATCTTCTTCTGGGACTTGCTTTTACTTTATTTTATTTTATTTTATTTTAAAGATTTTATTTATTTATTTGCCAGAGAGAGAGAGAGAGCGCGCGAAAGAGCACAGGCAGACAGGCAGAGGGAGAAGCAGGCTCCCCGCCGAGCAAGGAGTGCGATGTGGGACTCGATCCCAGGACGCTGGGATCATGACCTGAGCCAAAGGCAGCTGCTTAACCAACTGAGCCACCCAGGCATGGGACTTGCTTTTAATTAAATTCAGTTAATTAATATATGGTGTGTTATTAGTTTCAGAGGTAGAGGTCAGCGATTCATCACTCTTCCATAACACCCAGTGCTCATCCCAATAAGTACCCTCCTGAAGGTCCGTCACCCCTGGTTGAAAACCCACTGGAACAGAGCCTGGATCATGAAGAGCGCTCTACAGATAGTAAGTATTGTTATTTGCCAAATGAATGGGTTGTTTAGGGAGGAAGTAGGACATGGTGCTTAAGAGCGTGGGTTCTCCACTTGGGGAGCTCCATCGGTGAAATGTCTGCCTTCAGCTCAGGTCATGATCTCAGGGTCCTGGGATAGAGCCTGCATCGGGCTCTCTGTAGGCAGGGATCCTGCTTCTCCCTTGGCTTCTGCAGAGCCCCCTGCCTATGTGCTCTCTCTTTAGGTCAAATAAATAAACAAAATCTTCTCCAGGGGAGGCCAGCTTTCCAACTGCCAAAACTCCAACTCATGTTCAAACTCAATTTCCCCATCTAGCCTCAAACCATGATCTGATTCATGTCCCATCCATGTGCTTTCTCCAACACTACCATAATACCAGTCATAATTTAACACTAATCCCAATCTTTCTTTTTTAAATTTTTAATTTATTTGTCAGAGAGTGTGAGGGCACACAAGCAGGGGGAGGCAGAGCCAGAGAGAGAAGCAGTCTCCCTGCTGATCCCAGGACTCTGGGATCATGACTTGAGCAGAAGGCAGATGCTTAACCAACTGACCCACCCAGGCGTCCCAACATTAACCCCAATCTTAACCATAAATCCACCCTACCTTGATCCTTAACCCTAACCCTAATCCAGCCCAACTTCAACCCGACCCTGATGCTAATCCTCTGCTAAGATGAGCCCTGATCTTACCCCAACACTGACCCTGACTCCTGAATCAACCACAACAGCACCCGAATTCTTGACCTTCCTCTAACCTTAGCCATAATCCCAACCTAAGAACCTAATCCCAACCCAGACTTTAACGCTAGACCCAAACACAACTCCAGCCTCATATGAGATCCTCCAGAGAAACAGAGTCAACTAGATTTGTGTGTATGAAAGCATATTTTTATGAATTGACTCATGCGGTTATCAAGTCTGGCTAGTCCAAAACCTGCAGGGCAGGCTGGCCCAGAGATCCAGGAGGAGCTGATGCTGCAGGTCCGGTCTGAAGGCCACCTTGATGATGCAGGTCCAGTCGGAAGGCCACCTTGATGCTGCAGGTCCAATCAGAAGGCCACCTGCTGCAGAATTCCCTCTGCTTAGGGGAGGTCAGTCTTTTGTTCTCTTCAGGCCTTCAACTGATTGGACGAGGCCCACCCACACGAAGGAGGACAATCTGCTTTAGCCACTGATTTAAATGTTAATGTCATCCAAAAGCACTCGCAGAAACATTCAGCAGAATGTTTGACCACTTACCAGGGCACCGTGGCCCAGCCACGATGACACATAAGATGAACCATTACCAACATCAAGGTAAATTGCAACCCTAGTCCTAATCTCCTCCAAAAAAAGAATCCATTCTGTCCCCCAGGTTGCCTTTACCTCTGCAGATGGGCTGCTTGACAAGATACAAGGAGCCCCATGAGGCTGGTGGAGTGCACATGGACACCACTGGCCTCATGCAGTCAGCCTGCCTTGGCACAGATGGGTTACTGGCCAGCTGGGGGAGTGGGCAGCAGGACTGCAGCAGGAGTGGAATCCCCCCAGAACCCGGCCCACTGGGTCGTGTGAACACCGATAGTGTCTGCTGTACAAGGAGAAAGTTCAGAATATGATCTCACGGATTTGGCCTTCACGTCCAGTGTAAGTACAATTGCAGTGGCTTATGCTGATGTCTATTTCCCTGGCTTGCCTTTCGTGGCTTCTGAATTCATCTTCCAAATGTATGCAAATTATCCACTCTGCTCCCAAATCCAGCGATTTGTGTAAGAGGACTGCGGTGTTTTCCTTGCTGACTGTGATTTCTGGAGGAGGACTTCGTACCAGCTCCTGCCAGCCCCGGCTCCCTGGCAGGGGTCCTGCAGAGGATTCAAATGGGAACTAGTGAGCATTAGTGAGATTCGCAAGCCTGGGGAATACTTCGCAGAGAACTGAGGAAAAGCGACAGTTGAGATGCTGGACAGTTCCGCAGGAGTCTTGGATACTGGATACTCGTAGAGAGCTGGGGTTGGAATGCGACAGTTACCAGGCTTGGGGGCGGGGGTTGGGGGGAGCAGTGAGAGCAACACATATATCCCTCGTCACTCATTCTCTGCCTCAGGGTGACCACATCGGCAAGGCTGTGTCATTCTATGGTAGAGGACAACCCTCCTGAGGGAGTTGAGGCCCCATGGGAAACAGGGTGCACTGCACAGGAATCTTGAGGGGCTCTAATGAAGAGCCCGAGCAGGGAAAGGACCTGACTAGGGATAGTAAGGCCCCAGGGATGGCATCCCTGAGACACCATTCCTAAGCCTGGGCCAGAGGAGGTAGGAGGAGGAAATGGTAGACCAGCATCAGCCTAGAGCTGGCACCCCTTTCTCCTCCTACTGCTGGAGTGTTGGAACTGGCTCCCTTTGGCTCAGGAGGGCCAATCGCATGCACATCTCCAACTCCAATGTCAAGGTGATCATCTGAAGTTTCTCCAAGTGGAGTATTTACTCCATGGAAGTGGGCAAAAGCTACAAGTCTGGATGTTTCTCCCTGGCGAGCTGGCTGATAATTGTTTACCAGCACACCACCCCCATCTCTGCTTTCTGCCCAATCTAGCAGGAAGTCAGAGGCCAAGGGACTGTCCATCCCCTTAGCCTGCTGTCTTAAGGATCACATTATCCCTGCCCTATTGCAGAGCTCAGTGTCTACCATCTGTCTCTTCCAGAATGGAAGATCCCTGAGAGAAAGAAGGGACTTCATTGTCTTCTCTTCACATGCCCCTGGCACTCCGATGGCGACAGCGAATGTGCACCAGCTTTCGCTGAATGAAGGAGCACCAGGCAGGATTTCAGTGGTTTAGGAGACCCAGTGCCAGCCCTGGGTCCCACAGGGGAGAGATCCCACAGCCTGTGGGCACCCGGAGAGACACTTCCAGCAGACAGCTGGAAGCAGGCTCCTGAAGATAGGAGCCGCTCCTGCTGTTGCCGGGCTGCTGGAGTTCATGGGGAGACCGGGGAGGGGACGACGCCAATGATGGTCTTGCAGAATTCCCGCTCTTGGATGGAGGAGAAGGGAGAAGCAAGGGGGCAGGACCTGGGAGGCCAAGCAGGTGGACAGCACTGGGAGGTGAGGTGTGGAATTCAAGGGAGGAGCATTTCAGGGAGAAGGAGATGAGAGAGCCCCGCGAGAGCTGCCAGGGGATCCACGCTTGCCCAGGGTTTGGGCCGAACACGCTCGAAGGGAAGCTTGAGGAATGGCCCCTAGACTGTCCAAGGGGGCGATGGCTTGGGACCAACATGAGTCATTTCAATGAAGTGGTGGGTTCAGCAGCCAGATGTCAGTGAGCTGAGGTTTGGATGGATCACTCTGGAAATGAAGTAAAATGCTACCGCATGGGGGAAACCTGAAAACAAACTAAGTGAAAGAAGCCAGTCACGGGGGGCTGTCTGTTGTCCAACTCCACTGATACGAGACGTCCAGAACAGGTGGATGTGTGGAGACAGATCAGTGGTTGCCCGGTGCTGAGGGGGTTGAGAGGCACGGGCAGGGACTGCTGGAAGACGTAGGGCTCCTTGCGGGGGAGATGAGAATGTTCTAACATGGGCTGTGGTCTCACGGCTCTGTGAACATGCTAAGAGCCATCTGATTGCGCACCTTCCACGGGTGAATTGTGCTGTGTGTGAATCATAGCTCAATAAAGTGGTCACGTAAACATTTATTAGGAAATCTTTTCCTTACAAATACATACTCTGTGTTTCCTCTACTCTGAGGCGCCATTGATTGCCAGAAGCATTGTTACCTTGTGTGCCACAAGGAAAGAGAGTGCCCACCCCATAAATTATGGCACAAGCCTATTTTGTTCTTAGCAGCTTTGAGATGCATCCCAACCTCAGAGAGATTAAATGTTAAAAATGTGAGTCTTAGAATCAATGAAACAAGATACATGGCATACATATGTGGGTGTGGAGGAGGCGGGTGGGGGTGGATCCCTGGGTCAGTGAACTAGTTGAGTCTAATAGAAGGAGCCCCGGAACTTCCCATGGCACAGTTGTGCCCTTTATGCCCCCCTCCCCCTGCTGTGACATCACCTTCCTTTATGCCCCCCTCCCCCTGCTGTGACATCATCTTCCTTTATGTACCCCTCCCCCTGCTATGATGTCATCTTCCTTTGTGCACCCCTCCTCCCCTGCTGTGACATCACCTTCCTTTATGCCCCCCTCCCCCTGCTGACATCATCTTTCTTTCTGTACCCCTCCCCTCCCCCTGCTGAGACACATCTTGGGATTTTTTTTTTCTTGAATGTGGTACAAATACCATCTTCTGCTGGTAAGATAACCAGCAGTGTCTATTTTTAGGATGAACAATTCATGACATAAAATTTTTTTTTAAGATTTTTATTTATTTATTTGACAGACAGAGATCACAAGTAGGCAGAGAGACATGCAGAGAGAGGAGGAAGCATGCTCCCTGCTAAGCAGAGAGCCTGATGCAGGGCTCGATCCCAGGACCCTGGGATCATGACCAGAGCCGAAGGCAGAGGCTTTAACCCACTGAGCCAGCCAGGCATCCCCATGACATAAAATTTACCACTAGACCATTTTGAAGTGTCCAGTTGGGCGGCATGAAGCACATTCACCCTGTCATGCAACTGTCACCCCCCCTTCATCCCCAGAACTTACCTCCTCACCCCAAACTGAAGCCAGAGAAGCTGAAATAAATCATAAGTCCTCTTTCCTCCCTTCCCCGGCGCCCGGTAACCACTGTTCTACCCATTGTCTCTGTGAATGTGTCCACTCTAGGAGCCTCATCTGAGTGGAATCAAACAGCATTTGTTCTTCTGGGACTGGCTTTTTTCCCACTGAGCGTGATGTCCTCAAGGCTCATCCGTGTTGTAGCAGGTGTCAGATTTCATCCCTGTTTAAAGCTGAGTAATATTCCTCTGTAGGTGCACCATGCATGCTGCTGATCCACTCGTCTGTCAGTGGCATGTGGGCTGTTTCCTTTAGGTTCTTGTGAATCAGCTGCTGTGAACATACATGAACACACACCTGTTGGAGTCCCTGCTCTCAGTTCTTTTGTGCAAGTACCCAGAAGTGAAATTGCGGCATCCTGGGTAATTCCACATGCAATATTTTGAAGAAATGCTACATGGTTTCCATCATGACTGCACCATCTCACATCCCACTATAAGGGCCCCAACTTCTCCATGTGTAGGCTAACACTTGTGTTTGTTTTTTTTAAGATTGTATTTATTGACTTGAGAGAGCATGCAAGAATGGCAGGCAGAGGGAGAAGTAGACTCCCTGCTGAGCAGGGAGCTTGGTGCGGGTCTCAAACCAGGGACTCCAGGATCATGACCTGATGCAAAGGCAGAAGCTTAACCCACTGAGCCCCCCAGTGAGACACCCAGGTGCCCCCCAACACTTGTTATTTTAATAGCCATCCTAAAGGGCATGACCACCATCCTGATGTTTTGATTGTACAATATTTCTGCCCTTCTTAGTAGGTTTACTAAATGTGCATACCTCTAAACAACACGTTTAAATTTGGAAGTTCTAAACCTTTATTTCAAGAAATCAGTTGTTCACGGAGCATCTGCTGGGCGCAGGCAGTGAGCAGGTGTTGGGGAAACACAGGGTGGTTGGTGGGAAGGGGCTACCACCCTTGATCTGGGAGGGGGGGGTCGACAGCCTGGTGGGCAATTCCCAGCAGGTGCACCCTCCAGACCAGACTCCTGGAAGCAGGTTGCTGGGCGGATTAAGCCATTTCAAGGCCGGGGTGGGGGTGGGAGGGCTTCTGAGGACTCAACTTCTGAAGTTTGATGACAAAGAAACACTGCATGGAAGGACCGCGTGGAGGGTTTTTGTTTAGGGAAGAGGGACCCAGCCCCAAATGGAGAGCAGGGTGGAGGGGTGCAATGCAGATGCCTGGCCCTCCTGCTTCCAGGTTCCACAGGTGGGGTGGGATGCGAGGGGCCGAGCAGGGCCCCCTGCCCTTCTGCAGTGCACGGGGTGGTCTCCTCTGGCTGCCCCCCTCCCTTCTCCCCTGCCTCCCCCTCGGCCTATACCGGGGGAGGCAGGACCTTGGGGACCTGGATGCAGCGGAAGGCAGACGGGGGTGCGCAGAGAGTTGGGGCGCCTGCAGCCGCGGTCTCTCACCGCCCCCCACAAAGCACGACTGAGGAGCTGCTCCACCCACCCCTCAATCTGCCGCCTGGTCACCCTCCGCTGTGTTCTATTGATAGGCCCCTGCAAGCGTGTTCCGCCTCGGCTCGGAACCAGTCGGAGTCTATTAAAAATCTGCTCCAGCAGACAGCGGGGGCTGCGGGCATGAGGGGCTCAGGCTGGCAGGAGCCCCTTACTTTGACCCCCTCCCCTCCAAGGCCAGTAAAGTCATTAGCAGCCACACCAGCGTCATTCTGATGGAGCTGCTGATGCGGAGTTGTCTTCCCACCGCTGCCCTCCCCATTGAGAGGATCACCATTCTCCAAGCAGACGGTCCCCTGCAAGGGGGGGCGGTCTGAGGAAATATTCCCTTAGGTGAAAACATCCCTTTACATAAAAACAGCAGCAGACTCCTCCAAGATCCTAGCAGGGGAGAGCTTTAGAGAGGAGTGATCCCAGGGAAGGTTCTAGAGGCTGCTTGGATGCAGCCCCCAGCCCACCCCCACCGTGAACTACAGGCAAAGTTGCTGAGGGGAAGGACACCTGGTCCTCTTGGGAGATGTTCCCTCCCACTCCCACCCTGGTGCAGGGACAGACCCTTCTCACCTTTGACCTGGGGAGGGGGTGACCAGCAGCCTACAGCTATGGGAGTTCTCTGGGCTTCTGCACAGTTGTGCTTTTCCTCTGTTTATGCCTTGACATAGCTGTTGTAACTGCCACCACCCCCATTAATATTGGCGGCCGACTGCAGTCATGGTCTAAGGTGGGGGGCCTGAACCCCTGAGCCCAGGATCGGAGTTCCCAGCTGAGAAGGTGAGAGTGGGAGGGCAATCAAAACCTGTTTTTGCTTATGGGAGACAGAGGCCCAGGGCAGTGGGGGCTCTAATATTCCATGGCAGGTTCCTGCTGCTCCATCCACCAAGCACGGGTGGCCCTTCATCCCGGCCCCCCTGGTCCCAGCACCCCCCCCCCCA